>CALSCO010000608.1:0-13671 GCA_943704415.1 Parvularia atlantis | reverse complement strand
GCCTCTGCCATCGCGTGCCGCCACACGCGTCGCTGGTCGCACGTGCGATCGCTGCACCGCCTGCCAGCAGCCCGCGGCCGTGACCCCTGTCCCGCGCAGCACTGATCGCGTTCCCAGCACAAGCGAGCAGCGATGGGCCTCCCCGCCGCACCCGAGCCGCACGCCGCGCCGCCCACGCCGCCCGCACCGCAGCACGCGCCAACGCGCCGGCTGCTCGCGTCGGTCGCGCACGAGCATCGGCCGCGCGCGTCGCTCCTCACCAACTTCCTCAGCGGCAGCGGCCTTGAGGTGATGCGGCCCGATGCGCCCGGCTGCTGCTCGTCGGCTGATGCGCCGCGCCCCGTCGCGATCAGGACGAGAAGCAGGCGCCCGCCGCCGTGCCGCGGCCGCCCGAGCCGCAGGCGCCGCTGCCGCACGAGACGCCGTCGTACCGCGGGCTGCTCAATCTGGCGATGATCATCCTCGTCATCCTCAACCTGCGCCTCGTCCTGTCCAACGTCCGCAGTGCGTCCGGCTGGCGCCGCGGCATCGCATTGGCACTGCGCACGTTAACTCGGTGCGCGACACCGCAGAGTACGGCCTCATCGCCGACTTTAACCTGCTCTTTACCGGCGTCTCCTTCAATCTGACCGACTGGCCGAACCTGAGGTTGCCGCGCCGTCGCGCTGCCGGCGGTCGACCGCTCGCTCACGCGTGTGCGCACCCGCCAGCGTCGTTGTCTTTGGCACGATCGTCTTTGTGCACGTCGCCAAGGCGCTCGAGGACGCCGCGGTCGCGTTCGCGCAACAACAGCTGCGCAAGGCAGCAATCGTGGCCGCGGCGGCGACGGCCGACAGCGACAAGGCCGCCAAGCTGAGCGTCAACACGGAGACGCCGCTGATCAACCTGCTGCAGGTGCTCAACATGACGTGCATGGTGAGGGGCTTGCGGTGCGCGCTCGCCTCGGCTGACGCGCGTGGGGCCACAGATGGTCGCGCCGTCGGTCTCAATCCTGTTCTTCGGGCCGAACCCGATGTCCAACATCAACACGCTGCTGTTTATGACGTGCATGTTCTGCGTACGTCGCTGGCGCAGCCGCGCGCCCCGTGGCGCTCACAGCCGGCCGCAGAAGATGTGGTCGTACGGCGACGTGAACGCGCGGCTGCGCGCGCGCTATGTCGAACACGGTGTGCCAGCCTGAAAGAGCCGTGCTGGCAGGCACTGACATCGCCGCCGCTGCCGCAGCGCTCGACGGTATCCGCAAGCGCATGCAGGACGGCGTACTGAGCGCGTCCGATGTCGACTCGCTGCTGACAGTGCGCCAACCGTGTGGGCGCGCCCGGCGCGTGCTTATGTGTGTGCGCGCGCGCGTCAGGTCGCGTCACCGACCGAGTACCCAAACAACCTGACGGAGCGCGACCTGCTGTACTTTGTCGTGTTGCCGACGCTCTGCTACCAGACGGACTTTCCGCGGTGCGCGCGCGGATGCCTGCTTGCGCGGCGAATGCGTGACCAGGGCGGACCACGCGGCAGTACCGAGCGCATCCGGTGGACGTTTGTGCTCAAGCGCGTACTCGAGCTGCTCGTCATCTGCTTTGTCGAGTTCTTCATCGCGATGCAGTACATGCTGCCCGCGCTCGTCAACACCGCCACGCCGTGGCAGAACATGAGTGTGCAGCTCTTCTCCGAGCGTCTGCTCAAGCTGGTGTGCAGCCCATGTGCGCACGGTCGAACGCTCACGCGTGCGTGCGTGCGTGCGTGCGTGCATGCGTGCGTGCGTGCGTGCGTGCGTGGCAGGCCGTGCCCAACATGTTCATCTGGCTGCTCGGCTTCTACGGCTTCTTCCACGTGTGGCTCAACATCATCGCCGAGCTGACGTGCTTTGCGTGCGTCGCCGTGGGGCCGCGCGCCTGCGCAGATCTGGCGGGCTGACATGGCCGCGTGCAGTGACCGCCAGTTTTACGACGACTGGTGGAACAGCACTGACGTGGGCACGTTCTGGCGCAAGTGGTGCGCGTGCTGCTGCGCGGCCTTGTCTTGCCCTTTTTGACGTGACGCGGCGCGGCGCAGGAATCTGCCCGTCAAGAACTGGTGCGCATGTTGGCGTTTGCGTGCCGTCTTGACAGGACCGGTGCGGCGCAGGTTCTATCAGCACGTCAATAAGCCGCTGATTGAGCGCGGCTCGAGCCGGACGGTGTCGCTCGTGGTCATTTTCTTGTGCGCGCGCTCGTGCGCGGTGTGCGGCTGGTGCTGACGCCCGGCACGCGCGCATCTACAGCTTCTCGGCCGTGTTTCACGAGCTGATCGTCTCGATCGCGTTCCAGACGGTCCAGTTTTGGGCGTTTGGTGGCATGGCCATGCAGGTGCGCGTGCGCGGGCACGTCGGGTGGCGCACACCGTGCAGCTCAGTCGCCACGCAGGTCGTCGCGGTGCTCATGTCGCAGCCGCTCAAGGGCAAGCAGATTGGCAACGTCTTCTTCTGGGTGACGATCCTGCTCGGCCAGCCGCTGATCGTGCTGCTGTACTTCCTCAACTACTACTGGTCGCATCCGGCCGTGGCCGCGCCGAGCAGCTGAGGGCGATGAGCGAATAGCTTTGGCAGTTATTTGTGTGAGCGCGTCACTGCTGTGTCTTTGAGCGGTGTGCGAGCCGTGACTGGATGAAGGCCTTCTTGCCGCAGCGATCGCAGTACGGCTTGCCGTCGATGTTGAGGCACGAGCCCGTGAGCGCGCGGCCGCACGAGGCGCAGCCAAAGCACGCTGTTCGCCAAGGTGCGATCAGCGCGCGACAGCGACGAGCGAGGTGGGGCGCGCACCCATATGGTACACTGCGCCTGTGACCTCGACCACGCTGCCCTGCAGTACCTTGCCGCACTTGGGGCACGCCGTGCCGCCCGCGGCAACGAATGTCTGTCGCGTCATGCTCAGCGCACGAGCTGGCTGCTGCGGCGCGCACCTCGCCGCCAGCGCTGGTCTGCGCCGCCGTGCGCGCCTTCTGATTGGCCTGGTTGATCTTGGCCGGGATGAGCCGCGCGAGCTCGTTGTACTTGGCGACGAGGTCGAGGCAGTACTGCACCCGCGCGCACGCTCGCGTCACGCGTACGATGCACAGCGTTCGGGCGCACCATGGCGTGCTTCTGCGACACCGGCTGCAGCTGCGCCATAAACTGCTTCATGTCGGCCATGAGCCGCTTGCCCTCGGCGCCGCTCAGGTCCGCGTCACCGAGCGTCTCGTAGCGCCGCTCGATGTCGATCAGCATCTTGGCGAGCTCGAGCACGCTGTTGGGCGCGCTCGACGAGGCCTGCGCGGTGCGCATCAGCTGCTGGGTAGGGAGTGCGTTCGTGCACGAACCAGCTCGCCTGCGTCCTTGCTCTTGGCGGGGGCGGCGGCAGCACCAGGTTTCGTTGACGCTGGGGCACGAGACACGGACGGCGGTGCCGCACCAGAGAAGAGCGCGAGCAGCTTGACCGGGTCGTTGACGCACACGGTGCAGTAGGCTGGGTGGCTCGGCCCGGTCGCCTGCTTGAGCTGCGAGTACTGGTCGTAGCACTGGCCCCTGCAGCGCACTGTCACCCTCGAACACAAAGCACAAGGCCACGCACCCGCACGCGGCGCAGCTGGGCGGGTCGCCACCGTCCGAGTCGCCCGTGTACGAGACCTTGAGGCGGCTGCGCAGGTTGGCCTGTGCACCGCGTTGGCCTGCCGGCGAGCTGCGCGGGCCAGTGCACGCACCCGAACGATCTGCCACGCGACGGCCTCGGCCGCGCCCGCCTTGCCCGCCACGACGTCGGCCGGCGGCGTCGTGACGGCGCAGCCGATCGCGCGCGCCGAGTTGATGCAGAGCGTGACGTTCTCGAGCATGCGGCCCGGGTCAGCCAGCCCCGTCGTGTTGACCGTGCGCACGTCCAGCGTGTTGGGCACGGCCGTGTTGACGAGGAAGCTGCCGCGCGCACCATCAGCACACGTAAGGGCGTGCGTGGGTGAACACGCGCACGCGCACCAGAGCAGCACGCCGTCCTTGCACGCGCTGCCGAGCGACGCGGCAGTCACGGGCACGTGCCCGAGGTCGCGCAGCTGCCGGTCGCTGCCCACATGCGAGTTGATCCAGTCGACGACCGCGGCCTGCACTGAGCCGACCTGCGCCGGCGTAAGCCACGGTGCACCGGGTGGGCGTGAGGCGCGCACCACCGAGGAGAAGGTGCCAGCGGCGTTCGTGCCCGCAGCCTGCGTGCGAGACGGAGCGTCCTTGCGCGTCGTCACCACGATGCGCCCCGTGGCATCCCTGCTCGTGCTCGGCTTTGCAGTTGCTTGCACGGCGGTTGATGTGGCGGCTGACCGGGTGCTCGGCAGTGCTTGTGTGGTGTTTGGCGGTGCTGCCGGTGTGGTGTTCGGCGCTGTTGTGGGTGCTGCCATAGCGCTGAAGCGTCGCTTGGCCTCCTCAACGCGTTGTGCTTGTGCGCGTGCCTCGGCCGCCTTGGCCTCCTGTGCCACACGCGCTTCGGCTGCTTGTGCTTGGGCTGCTTGTGCCTCGGCCGCTCTCGCCTCTGCCTCTTTCGCCTCGACCGCTTGTGTCCCGGCCGCTTTCGCTGCGGCCGCCCGTGCCTCGGCCGCTTTCGCTTCGGCCGCCCGTGCCTCGGCCGCTTTCGCATCGGCTGCACGCTCGTCGGTCAACAGACGCGGCGCCGACTCTTTGCGCGGCGGCAGCTGTGGGCGAGGCGCGGGCTGCACGGCTGGCTGCGCTGCTGGGTTGTAGATGGCGGCCACGTCAAGCTTGCGCGGTCCCTTGCGCTCGACCGGCAACTCGCTCGCAGGCGCAGCGAGCTCGGCCACGGCAGGCTCGGCGGGCCCAGCGGCGGGCTCGGCTGCGGGGCGCGCCGGGCGCGGCAGATCTGTGGGTGCCACACATGTCAGCCAGCTCACGGCCAGCAGATGCAAGGCGCGCACCCGGCAGCTTCATGCCCCTGGTCGGCGTCGGCACGTTGGTCCCGCTGGCCGAGCGAGGTGGCAGTGTGGGTCGATTGGTTGTCGGCGCCGTCGCGGGCGACGCCAGCGACGTGGACGATGACCGTCCCGGCAGCGCGGGCAGCGCAGGCTTGCTCACAGGCGCAGGCGCAGGAGCGGGCGCGGGCGGTGGAGCGGGCTCTTCGTCGTCGTCGTCGACAAACGGGTTCGAGTACGCGGCCGCGGCAGGCGAGGACGGCGTCAGGGGCGTGCTGAGCGTGCAGTCACATCGAGACCAGAGAGCGTGCACGGTGCCGCACGCACGCGATCGATGCCGGACGCGGCGGCTTGGGCGGCGGCAGCGACGGCGGCGGGGCGCGCGCAAACAGCAGCTCGCCCTCGTCCAGCGGCGCAAAGTCGACAACTGCGCACGGCGATCGTGAGCGCGGACCTCTGTGCAGGTACAGCACGCACCGGTCGACATGCGCACCGATTCGCGGCTGATCTCGAGCAGGAGCAGCTGGATCCACTCTTGCAGGTCGTCCTCGGACGGCGCGCAGAGCCACTCCTCGTGCCCGTTGCGCCGGTGCAGCAGCTTGAACACGGCGAGGCACTCGAGGTTGAGCAGGCGCATCGTCAGCTTCTGGTCATCCACAACTTCGATCATGTAGCCGTCAAGCGGCAGCGCGTGCTTGGCGACGCAGTCCTGCGCGTGTGCGCGCGCGTCAGCGATCGCGATGTTGTGGCCTGTAGCTCACCGGCACGCGCGACTCGAAGAAGAACAGGCGCTTGTCTGGCACGCACCACGCGCTCAGCACGGCGCATCGTGCGCGCATCCAGCAGCGTGCGCGCGCGCGCACCCTTCACCACGACCCAGCGCTTGCGGTACGCCTCGCCCAGCAGGCCGGCCTCTCGTTGCAGCAGAAAGCCCTGATGTGTCGGGTCCTGCGGGCGCGCGTCAGCCGTGCGCACCCAGCGCGATCGCACACGGCGCGCACCCGCAGCGCCGCCACCGTCGCCGTCGGCGGGCGCCGCTGCTGCGCCATCCGCGGCGCGCAGCAGCCGTGAGAATACGAGATGGATTTGACGCGATCCCAGTCTGGCACTTGTGATGGCGGCCGAATCGGATCCGCTTCGCGGTGCGCCCCCTCGTCCTTCTGCATCGTCCGCGCTCACGCACGTCGCGCACGTCGCGCACGCACACAGGCATCCTCGCGTTCGCGCGGCTGACGCGGCCGCAGGCCGACACGACGCGGCCGGGCGCGTGCAAGAAGTGCGGCGAGGTGCGTGCCCAAACGAGAACGTCTCGGCGGCGGCTGACGAGCGCGCGGCGGCGGCGGTGGGCGCAGGTCGGGCATCTGACGTTCCAGTGCCGCAACTTCCTCTCGCACAAGCCGCTGGATGCGCCGAAGCCGGGCGAGGGCGACGATGACGACAGCGACAGCGACAGCGACGACAGCGGCGACGACGGCAAGCCGGCGTTCTACGTCGGTGCGCCCAGGGAACGACGAGCGCGCGCGTGTGTGCACGACGCTGAGCGCTGCCGCAGACAAGACGCCCGCGTCACGCAAGCGGGCCGCGAGCAGCAGCAGCAGTGACAGCGACAGCGACAGCAGCGACGGCCGGAAGCATAAGAAGAAGAAGAAGGCGCGTTTGCCCGTCTCGAGCGTGTGCGTGGTGCGCTGACGACGTGCCGCGCAGTCCAAGGACAAAGACAAGAAGAAGAAGAAGGACAAGAAGAAGCACTCGCGCGACCGCAGCCGGGATCGGGGCGAGCGAGAGCGTGAGCGCGAACGAGCGCGCGACCGCGAGCGAGGCAAGCCTAAAGAGCGCGAGCAAGAGCGCGACCGCAGCCGAGAGCGCGACCGCAGCCGAGAGCGAAACAAGCCGAAAGAGCGCGAACGTAACCGCAGCCGCAGCCGCGAGCGCGAGCGCAGCAGTCGCGACCGGGAGCGCAGCCGCAGCCCAAGGCGGTGATGCCCTTGCTTCATGTGCCGCGCGCCGCAAAATACACAAACGGCGCAGCACAGTACGGGGGTGCGTCAATGAGCGAGCGAGGCCGCCATGCCGAGCGTGTCTGTCACGCCGCTGCGCGTGCCCTTGAAGTAGTCCTTCGTGGTGCCGCACGTCTCGTTGATGCAGCCGGGGCAGCGCAGATGGAGCAAGTGCGACGACGCTGCCACGGCCGCGCACAGTCAGCCCGCGCACTCACACGGTCTCACGAGCGCAGCGCACTCTGTCCGCTCTTGAGGTGCCCGTGCACCACGTCGGCGAGCGCGTGGATGAAGACCGGGTGGTCGTTGAGCGACTCGGCGCGGTGCAGATGCGTCATGCCCATCTGCGCGGCGTCAGCGCGCCCTCGCATACGCCCAGGCCGGCGTACCTCCTTGGCCTGGTGGCCGTACTCGATGTCGAGCTCAAACAGCGTCTCGATGTGGTCGGACGTGAACGCGATCGGCACGAGCAGCACCTCCTTCCGCCCGTTCTGCGCCAGTCCTTTGAGCGCAGCGGCCGTCTGCGGACCAAGCCAGCGCGACGGGCCGACCTGGGACTGCCACACGAGGCGGTACTGGTGCGCAAAGTGGAGCTTCTCCATCACTGCGGCCCGGCCCCGTCAGCACACACGCGCCGCGCCGCGCCGCAGCGCACCACGACGGACACGCACCCCTGTACACCGTCGCCGCGACCTCGGTCGGGTACGGGTCGCCGCGGTCGACGACTGCGCGATCGTCAGCATCGGTGGGCGTACGCGCGTGAGCATGCACCGGACAGCGGCAGCGAGTGCGCCGAAAACAGCAGCACGACGCGGTCGCGCTTGTCGGTGGGGAATTTGTGCAGCGCGTCTTTGATGCGCTGCACAAACGCCTACGCAGCATGAGGGGACGGTTGCACTGCGCCTGCATGCGCGCACCTCCACGAGGCCCTCGTGCGTCGGCCAGCGGTCGATCACGCTCCACTTGACCGCGCCCTCGGCGTCGTGCGCGGCGATTTGCCGTGCCAGTTCGTTCAGGCTGGCGTGCGTGCGTCGTGTGAGCCATTCACACGCGAGTCGCGCGGCACCCACCTGCTGCCCGTCGTCGAACACGAGTACTGCGGGTACTGCGTGAACGCGACGGCGTGCTTGATGCCGTCCGCCTTGATCTGCCGCGCGTGTCACCGCCTCGTGCACCGCGGCGAGCGGCCCCACACCTGCTTCACGGTCTCGTCCGTGAGCGGCTGCGTGTAGCGGAAGGCGACGTAGTGCTTGTGCGGAGCTGTTTGCCATCGTCAGCCCGAGACCCTGCAGCAGCACCGCAGACACACCCGTCTCTGGCGAGAGCTCATCCAGCAGTGCCGTCATGAGCTGGCCCTGGCGGTCGGTCCACATCTTGATCGGCGAGCCGCCGCCGATCATCGCGTACTGCTTCTGGATGCGCGGCGTGCGCCTGCGCGTCGCGATTGGACGCATCGGCACGACAATGTCCACACGCGGCACCGCGACGACGCACCGCCGCGCGATGAACCGCGCCAGCGACTGCTGGAACGGCAGCGGGATCAGGTCCTTGTCGCAGAAGAGGCGCAGCAGGAACGGGTGCACCTCGTCCAGCGTCGCCGGCCCGCCCAGGTTCATCATCACGACGGCCGTCTTGCTGCGTACGCGCGCGCCCGACAGCGACGTGAGCGCGATGCGGCAACCGCGGTAAGCGCGCGCACGGCCGCGTCGACGTCGAGAGCGCGCGCGCGCCGATGAGTCGCAGCATCGGTGACGATCGCGCAGCGGGCCAATGTGGCCGCGTAAACAGCAATGGCCGCGAAAGAGCACGTGACCCGCTGGTGCTCGGCCGGCGGCGTGTGCGGCGTGTGCGGCCCGGGTGTGTGCCGAGCGCTCGCGGACGCTACGTACATGCGCATGCTCGCAGCTCGCCCACAGCTGTGGTAAACTAACTCAATTGCCCGTCACCATTGACCACCGGCATCATGATGCCGGGTGCACTCGGCAAAGCACACCCACACGAGCGCGCCGCACCAACGCGCGGCGGACTACTTGGGCACGGCCGTGAGCAAACACGTATCGGGCGGTCCGGTGCAGCTGGCTTATCATAGCAAAGGCATTACGCCAGCGGCGAAAAATTCGACCGCGCAACCCAACCCCCCCCTTTTTTTTTTTTTTCGTGGCTGGTCGACGCCGAGGTGCCAGTGGCCGGTCGCAGTAGTTTGTGCAATCGCCTTCACCGTTTTTCGCCGCCGTCTAGCAGCTCGAGGCGGTTTTGTGTAGTCAAACGTCTCGGTAACCCAGATGCGGCGGTCACGGTCGTTCGTCGGACGCCGTCCGCAATGACGAGCTGGCCTTGAGCTGTAAGCTGTGGAGAGTGGAACCGTCCGGCTGCGTTGCTCCCCGGGCCGTTGCCGATCGTGCGCACAGGCTGAGCGAGCATTGTGTGGTTCGGCTGCCACTGGCAGTGTGTTCGACGGCGCCACGCTGACTATCCCCAGCGTGCGCTTTCACCAAAGGCCGCCGTCACCGATGCCGACGCCGCTGACCGTGCGCGGCGTCCACGTCGAGTTCCCGCACGCGCCGTACGACGTGCAGGTGGCGTACATGGAGCGTGTGGTCGAGGCGCTGCAGACGGTGCGCGCCGGCGGCCTGATTGGCATGCACCAACGTCGACGGTGTAGCGCAACAACGCACTGCTCGAGTCGCCCACGGGCACGGGCAAGACGCTGTGCCTGCTCGCGGCGACGCTCGCCTGGCGCGCCGCGTACGCCGCGGCTCTGGAGGAGCGACGGATGCGCGGCGGGCACGTCTCGCCGGGGCTGCTGGCGGCGGTGACGGCGCGGCCCGAGGGCGAGGACTGGTCCAAGGCGCCGCCGCGGATCATCTACACGTCGCGCACGCACGCACAGCTGTCGCAGGTCGTGCACGAGCTCAAGCGGCTGTCGCTGCGCGCGCGCATGTGCATCATCGGCTCGCGCGACCAGATGTGCATCAAGCCCGAGGTGGCCCAGCTCGAGACGGCCGCGGCCAAGACGCAGGCGTGTCGCCAGAAGGTCATGAGCCACGCGTGCGAGTTCCACCGCAACATCGAGAGTGCGCTATCGTGCGGGCTTGGCGTGTGGGCATGTGGCTCATTTACGCGCAGAGTTTGCTCAGGCGAACCCGACGTTCCGCGACGAGGTGGCCGACATCGAGGAGATCGTGCGCGTCGGGCGGCAGCATCAGTTGCGTCTGCGTGCGTTTTTTGCGAGCCGTGCGGCTGAGCTCGCTCGCCAGGGCGTGTCCGTACTACGTCTCGCGCGACAATCTCGCCACGGCCGAGATCGTCTTTGCGCCGTACAACTACCTGATCGACCCGGTGACGCGGCGCGCGCAGGGCCTGGACGTGAACAACTCGGTCATCATCTTTGACGAGGCGCACAACCTGGTGCTTGAGCCGTGCAAACCCCGCGCCCTGCGACGTGACGCGCCGGCCCGCAGGAGTCGAGCTGCAGCGAGGCCGTCTCGTTCGAGTGGACGCACGCCGAGCGCATGCGCGTCCAGGTCGAGCTCGCGGACGTGTGCAGGATCCTCGAGCAGAAGACGGGCCTCGACAGCGATCCGGCCGTCACGTACGAGCAGGCCGGCGTGCTGCTGAGTGCGTTTGCCGCGCGGCCTGCAAGGTAGTGATGATCGCTCACGCGCCCCCCCCCCCCCCCCGCGCGCGGCAGACGGCATACTCGAGCTCGAGAAGAAGATCAAGGACATCGTGCTGCCAGGCCCGCGCGCCTTCAAGAGCGGCGACACCGGCAAGGTGCGCGAGCCGGGCGATGCGCACGGGTCGCACGTCTCACCTCATGACGGTCGCAGGAGGCGTCGCTGCCGGGCTTCGTCCAGCGCGGGTCGTTCATGCTCAACCTGCTCGCGCCGCTGATGATCAACCAGACCAACGCGGCCGAGTACTTTGCGCTGTGGAACGCGTGCATCACCGTGCTCAGCTCCGGTGCGCCCGCACCTCCGACGGGCCGTGCGCTGAGCGTGCGAGCGCGCGCCAGACGCCTCGACGCACCGGCGGCGCAACCTGGCCATGCAGAGCTTTGGCGCGTCGCTCGAGAGCATCTTTGCGACGGGCATCGACATTGCGCGCCTGGATGAGCAGTACCGCGTGTACGTGACGTCGGAGGAGGACGCCAAGACAGCGATCTCCGGTGCGATCGCGCCCGACAAGCGTGCGCGCGTGCTCACACACGCACGCAGGGCTCACGATCTCGTTCTGGTGCTTCAACAGCGGCGTGGCCATGCGCGAGCTGCTCAAGAACGACGTGCGCACGGTCATCCTCACGAGCGGGACGCTCTCGCCGCTGCCGCCGCTGGCCATCGAGCTGCAGACGTGCGAGCAGCCCCCTTAACTGTGTGCGCATACTCACGCAGCCGACAGCGAGTTTCGCGTGCAGCTGCAGAACGCGCACGTCATCAAGCCGCACCAGGTTTGGGTCGGCGTGTGTCCCGTCGGGCCGACCGACTTTGCGCTCAACTCGTCGTTTAAGACGCGCGGGAGCGTCGAATACCAGCTCGAGCTGGGCAACGCGATCGGTGCGCGCCACGCGTTGTGCGCCACCGCGTCCGTCGCTCATGCACGCGTGGTCTAGTCAACTTTTGCCGTGTCGTTCCGGACGGACTGCTTGTGTTCTTCCCGTCGTACCCGACCATGGAGACGTGCCTCAAACTGTGGGCCGAGCGGGTGTGCAGCGTGGCGTGCACAGCTGCGGCTTCAAAGCGCCTCACTTGCTCGCGTGCCAGCGCGGCGGCGACAAGACCGTGCTCGAGCGGATGACGGCGCTCAAGGAACCCTTTGTTGAGCCGCGGCGCAAGCACGAGTTTGCCGACCTGCTCGAGCGGTACTACGCCCAGATCGAGCAGCGCCGCCCCAACACGGTCAGCGGGGGCCACCCGCCGCTGGACGGGCGCGGTGCGGTGCTGTTTGCCGTTTGCCGCGGCAAGATTAGCGAGGGTGCGCTGTGCGCTGCTGAGCACCCCGAGCTGCTGACACGACGCGCACGCAGGCATGGACTTTGCCGACGCCAAGGCGCGCGCGGTCGTTATCACGGGCCTGCCGTTCCCGCCGTTTGCCGACCCGCGCGTCATTCTCAAGCGCGGCTTCCTGGACGAGCAGAACCGCCAGCGCGGTCGCCCGAGCGCCGGCGGCGTGCTGACCTCGGACGACTGGTACAAGCAGCAGGTGCGTACGGGCGGCGCTGCGGAGGCATCGCTGCTGATAGCACGCGCACACGACCAGGCCGCGCGTGCGGTCAACCAGGCGATCGGGCGCGTGATCCGGCACCGGCACGACTACGGCGCCATCATCCTGTGCGACGAGCGGTGCGCCCAGTCGCGCGCTGCGTGCACTCGACGCCGCTCACATGCGTTTGCACACACTGGGCAGCTTTGGCAGCACGTCGACGCGCGCAATGCTGCCGCTCTGGGTCAACCCGCACCTGACCGTCTACGGCAAGTTTGCGCAGACCATCGTGAGCCTTCGGCGCTTCTACGCCGCAATCGCGCACGACCCGACACTCGCCGTGGTGCGTGCAGCGCGCGCTGGATGTGTACGCTGGCGGCCGCTGAGCGCGTCGTGCGCAGGTGCGGCGCAGGCACCTTGAGCTCGCGTTTGAGGAGCCGCTCGTCCTCGGCCCGCCGCGCAGCAACATCGTGCTGCCCGAGCCGCTGCAGGCCGAGCCGATGCCGGGTGCGCATGGTGGCGTGCCTTGCGACCGTCGCTCATCGTGCGTCGCGACAGACTACCTCGCGCCCGTTGAGCCGAGCTCGGCCGCAGGGGCAGCAGTCGCACCCGCCAGCCGCGCCAAGCCGTTCCGCCTGCCCATCGCTGACGCCGCGCCGGCCGAGACGCCGCCCGAACCCGCCGCGCCGAGCAGCGCAAGCAAGGCCAAGGAGTTTCTCACCAAGGTGCGCGCTCGTCTGCGTGCACGGCTGGCCGACTGAGCAGTGGTGTGCGGGTGCGCAGGTCAAGGGGCTGCTGGGCGACAAGGAGCTCGTGCGACAGCTGCTGGCGCGCATGGTCGAGGTCAAGAGCGGCGCGAGCATCCGGCGCATCCTCGAGTTCCTCTGGGCGCATGTCGCGGAGGAGCACCGGCGCGCACTCGTGCGCGAGTTCCGCATCTTTGTCACGCCGGCCACACTTGCCGTCTACGACGAGTTCTGCCGCGAGCAGCAGATGAGCAGCATGCTGCACCGCACGCCGCGCGAGCACCTCATCGGCAGCGCCGACGCCGCGCCCGCGCCCAAGAAGCCGCGGACGGACGACTTTGCGATCGCGCCAACGTCGCGGCGCTTCACCCCGGCGCCGCCGACGTCGACGGCGGCCGAGCTACTGGCGGTGACGGGCGAGAGCGCCGCGCTGCTGGCGAGCCTGCAGACGCCGTCGACCGAGCCATCAGCGTCGGCTGCCGCGATCGAGCGGCCGTGCGTCGTGTGCAAGGGCGCACCGAGCGCGCCGTTCGCGGCACCGTGCGGACACATCGCCTGCCACGCCTGCTGGACCCGCGCCCTCACGCAGACGCTCGCCTGCCCCGCCTGCGCCGCCAAGACGCGCCCGAAGCACCTCAAACGCCTGTACTTCATGTGACACTGCGATGTATACATATGTTGATTCGATCGGTTGCCAGCGCGCGCACATTGCGATCAGCCATCATGGCCGGCGAGGTCGAGCCGCCCGGTCCGCGACATGCGCGCGCGCGCAGCCGCCACCGCTCTGTCGCTCTGTCGCTCACACGCAGCGC
>CALSCO010000606.1:0-11105 GCA_943704415.1 Parvularia atlantis | reverse complement strand
CCCCCCTCCCCCCTCCTCCTTGCGCCGGCCCGACTCTAGCTTTCTTGCTTGCCCGTCCTGTGGTGGAGCCCGTCCTTGTGGTCCGAGTCGCAGTGGGAATGCGTGACTGAGTGGCATGGTGACAGTTTCTCGTTCCGGCCATGCGCGCGATCGGCTCCGTGCCACGCCGAACGCTCGCCTCGGCCGGCGCGCTGCCCCAGGCCAACACGCTCGACTGGCTGCTGCAGCGCGGCGGGCCGGGCGCGCTCGCTGCGGGCCTCGTGGACGACGAGCAGCCGCCCGCGCGCCTCCTGCCGCAGCCGCGCGCACCCATGCCGCGACGGCGCCGCCAGCTGCCGGGCGTGGCGTCGCTGCAGGCGCAGGAGGCCGCGGCGCTGCGCACACTGGGCCGCGCAGGGGCGGCGCACGGGCCTGTGAGCGACGCCGAGTTTGCGGCCGCGGTGGCGCAGTTCCGCCTGCAGCGCGACAAGCCCGTGGGTGCGTGCTGCCCCGTTGCGGACGCCAAGCACCGCTCAGACGCACGCCGCGCGCCGCGCGCAGGCGTCGAGGTGCCCGTGTCGCGCGCGGGCCTCGCCTTTGCGCTGCTCTGCCACCGGCACTTTCGCGAGCGTGCGTACCTGTGCGTCCTCAGCGCGCTGCGCGAGGGCAGCAGCCGCGAGTGCGTGGCCGAGGCCGAGCAGCTCGTCGAGCAGCTCAAGTACCACGGTGCGGCCGCGGACCTCCGCGCCGCGTGACCTCTCGCAGAGCTGACGGGACGCTCCAGGCGTGCACGACAACCGCATCGTCGTGCGCCACATCCCGCTGCGGCAGGGCGACATGGCCAAGGGCACCCGGACGCTGCACGCGCGCCCCAACGAGCCGGCCGACGGGCAAGAGTCGACGAGCGAGGTGGACAGCGACTGGGCGCCGAGCACGTCGTCGCCCGCGACGCGCACGCCGGACGAGCTGCAGCGCGCTCGCGACGCGGAGCAGCTGGCGATGCTCTTTGGCATCAACAACTCGCGCTCGCACGTCCTGCTCAAGTTCCTGCTCGAGCTGGGCCTGCGCTCGCTGCTGTGCCTGGTGCGCTCTGAGATCGGCAGCGCCGTGCGCCGCAGACACTGACTGCTTTCGCGTGCGCAGCGTCAGCCGCACCGCAGCGACACCCTGCTCGCCTTGCGCGCCCTGCACGTGCCGGGCGTGGATGTGGCCGCGCACCCGTTCGTGCGGCCGCTCATGTTCAAGCACCCGGGCTATCTGCTCAACGCATACTTTGTGAACCAGTTCTCGGAGGTGCGGCGCGCGGCTCTCGCTCGCGTGCGCGTGCCCTGATCCGCACGCAGGATCGCATGATGGCCACCTACGCCAGCGCGTGCAGGCAGCTGCCGCTTGTGCCATTCAACCAGTTCCTCGTGCTCGACAGCACCGTGAACGCGCAGATGCAGGTCCAACAGCTGCCGGACACGGCGCAGCACCAACTCGCGCGTTTGCACGAGCACCTGCGCGTCCACGCGCGCTGCCTGCAGACCCTCGGTGCCGTTTTGCCCGCTGCCCGTCTGCAGACGCGCTCACAGCCACGCGCACACACTCGCAGCACTTGAGGCACTACGCACGCACGTGGACACGTACTCGTTCAACCACTACGCCGTGCTGCACGTCAGCGCCGACTGGGTGCACCACAACGTGCTCGCGACGACGATGCTCCACGCCCTGTCCGAGTGGCAGTCGCTGCGCTTCGAAAGCCGGAGCGCGGCGCTGTACGAAGCGCTCGCGGTGACGGTGCAGGGTGCGTCGCGTTCGCCCGGCCGGCTCTCTCCGACCCCTCCTGACGCCGTACGCACCACATCTCGTGCGAGCGTGCAGAGATGCGCCAGTCGCTCAAGGGCTACGGCGACACCCAGCCGGTCGCGGTCGGCAGCACAGGCTTCTTCCCGCTCTCGTCGCAGTGGCTGCGCCCTCCGCCGCAGGACGACGAGCCGTGGCTGGCGCGGCGCCGGGGCCCCGTCGTGCCCTGGCTAAGCGTCAAGCTGCACAGCGTGGAGCTGCGCAAGCCGCGGCGCCTCGTGCGCAACCGCAGGACGACCTGGCTTGACTACGACTTCCTGCTCGACGGCAACCGCATGCCGGCCGAGCTGCGCCACGGGCAGTCGCTCGCCGTCTGCAGCCTCACGTCGATCCCAGACGACCAGCTGCCCGACGACGTGCGCCAGGCAAAGAGCGTCGTGCCGCCGCCGGTCTGGCCAAACATCCCCGTCGTGTGCGAGAGCGTGCGCGGGCCCGACGGGATGCTGCGCAATCAATACCTGCTCGCGCCGACGCTCGAGCGGCGCGCGCAGCAGGTGACGTGGCTGAGCGTTCGACCGCTCTGCAGCCTCACGATCTGGTGTTGCCATCGCTGGGGCTACGACCCGCTCCTGCCGGCGTTCCAGGTTGACCTCGCGCCCGTGGCCACGACGGCGGTCGCGTGAACCATCAGTTGTACATATGCTGAAGGCACGGCAGTCACAGCTTGCCCTGGCGCGGGCCCCGGCCTGGCGCTGCGCGCGCACGCACACGACCGTGAGCCGGCACACCGATGCCAGCGCAGCGCTGTACACACCCGCTTCGTCCACTGGCTGTGTTGGTGCTGGTGCTGGAGCGGCGGCTGAGGAAGAGGATGATGACGCGGGCGGTGCCGCCGTGCCTGCCGCCGCCGTCGCTGAGCTGGCGGGCTGCGCAAAGGCACTTTTGCGCGCGCTGCGGTGTGACGCGAGGACCTGCGCCGCGGCATAATATCAGACACGCAGCGCCCCGCAAGGTGCGCGTCTGCACCTCGGCCGCCAGGCGCGACACCTGCGCCTGGAGCGTGCGCGTCGTGGCCGTGACTACGTCCAGTTCCTGACGCACGAGCCCGTGAGACAACGTGCCGGCCGGGTGCGCGGCACGCGCAAACCTCGTGGAAGCGCATGCTGTCGGCCGAGCGCTGCACGGTCTGCAGCACGTCCATGCGCCGCGTGTCCTCGCGCAGCACTGCGCGATCGCGCCCGTCAGCCGCGCACGGTCGACCAAAGGACGCGCAAGGGCCACACACGGTCGATCTCCTGCCGCAGCAGCTCGTTCTCTCGGCGCATCAGGTCCATCTCCTCCTGGATCACCGGCGGCGGCGGAAGCGGCAGAGGCATCGGCGGCAGCATCGGCGGCAGCATCTCGCCGGCCTGGCGGGCTGTGCCGGCGCGCTGTCAGACGGCACACATACGTGCACACCATTCGCCCGCACCGTCATGCAGTGCTCGCACGACCGCCTCGAGCTCGTTCACGCGCTGCACCAGCCCAGTGTTCACAGCAGCCATCTCGTCGAGCTGCCGGGTCGCAGTAAGCACCTCACGCCGTCGTGTGACAGCGTCGCGTGCACCCGCTGCTGCTGGCGGTCGAGGAACGGGCGCAGCGGCTCGAGCGCGCACACCGCCAGATGCTCGGCCCGCGTGCGCCGCTCGAATGAGGCCGTGCAGCCGTACCTGCGTCGCGTGCACGCGTCAGCAGCGCTCCAGCCCGGACGCGGTGACGCAACGAGGCGTTCGGACACGCGACAACGGCAGAGACACACGCGTCGGCGTGGGCGCCCAGGTCGGTGCGCCGCAGCGACGTCCCGCACCGCGTGCAGTCCACATGCGCTTCCGGGCAGTCGTCGCGCTGGTGTGTCTAGACGCGCACAGCGGATCAGTGCAGCCGGTGCACGCATCGAGGCGCCACCTCCAGCAGCGCGCGGGCCACAGGCGCCTCGCAGAGCGGGCACGGCGTGGGCACGTAGGCACAGACGGCCTCGTGCGCGACGCGCGTCGCGCGGGTGAACGACGCCGGGCAGCCGTTGTTGGCGCATCTGGCCCGCGGTTGAGCGGCCAGCGGGCGCCCGGCACGTGTCGCCCGAGTGCGCACCGCTGCTCGGCCAGCTCGCACGCGCCACTCAGATGCGCGTGCAGCGCCTGGCGCTCGACGATCGCGGCGCATCCGCGGTCGCGGTGCGGGCAGAAGACGCGCAGCTCGTTGACCTGGGGCACGCGCACGATTGAGGCCGTGCCCGCTGTGTGCGCACACGCGCGCGCGCCGGACCAGGTTGGTGACGATGCGCCCGGCCGGCCGGCACTCGGCCAGTTCGACGTGGCAGCGGTCGAGCGGGCACTCGTGCTTGACGGCGAGGGCGCACGCGAGGCATTCGCGGCAGAAGCTGCGCGTGCACACGCCCGATCGGCTCTCCCCCGTACGTGCACACGTGCGATGCACGCGCACGCACGTGTGCCCGCACGGCAGCAGCTGCGGGTCCTCGAAGGGCTCGGCGCAGACGCCGCACACCAGGTTCTCGTTTACTTGCTCTGCGTACGTCACGGTAGCGTTCGCGGCCATGACGACAAGCGTAAGTGTGAAGGAGCGCCTCGTCCGGCTGCAGCACGATGCGGACCGCGTGCGCAACATCTGCATCCTTGCGCACATCGACCACGGTGCGCGCCGCGCGGTGGCGCGGGCGGGCGGCTGATCAGGCGCGCGCAGGCAAGACGACGCTGTCAGACTCGCTGCTCGCGTCCAACGGCATCATCTCGAGCAAGATGGCCGGCAAGGTGACGCACGACGCGCGATGGCGCGCGGGGCGGCTGAGCGGGCGCGCGCGGCGGATCGCGGCAGGTGCGCTACCTCGACAGCCGCGACGACGAGCAGGAGCGCGGCATCACGATGAAGTCGAGCGCCGTCTCGCTCTACTTCAGCGTGTTGCGCAAGCGCGTGCGTCACCCGAGTCACCGCCGCCCGTGCCGCGCGCTCACGCTGCCCAAACGCGCGATCTGCCAGGCGGACGACCAGACCGCCGAGACGCGCGAGTACCTAATCAACCTGATTGACTCGCCTGGCCACGTCGATTTTGCGAGCGAGGTGTCAACGGCTGTGCGCCTGTGCGACGGCGGGCTCGTGCTGGTGGACGTGGTCGAGGGCGTGAGCACACAAGCACGCCGCCGTGCGCACCGCGGGCGGCAGCGCGCTGACCAGGGCCGGTGCCGCGCCCAGACCATGTCGGTGCTGCGCCAGGCCTGGAACGAGAACGTCAAGCCGTGCCTCGTGCTCAACAAGATCGACCGGCTCATCACCGAGCTGCGCATGACGCCGATGGAGGCGCACCAGCACCTGCAGAACATCGTCGAGCGGGTCAACGCGATCATGGGCATGCTCTTCGCGGGCGACCTCGCGGACGAGAGCGACGCGCTGCCGGCCGAGGTGCGCGTGTGCTCGCCTCGCGCCCACGCTGCCCACGCTGACAACGGTGTACGCCCGCAGGACAACAGCAAGGTGCCGCTGGAGGAGCGCGAGTTTGACTGGAGCCTGGAGGACAAGGACGACTCGGAGATCTACTTTGTGCCGGAGCGCGGCAACGTCGTCTTCGCCTCGGCCATCGACGGCTGGGCGTTCAGCCTGGACCAGTTCGCGCAGATCTACGCCGAGAAGCTGGGCGTGAAGGAGGAGGTGCTGCGCAAGACGCTCTGGGGCGACTTTTACCTCGACCCGAAGGCCAAGGTGCGCCGCTCGACGGCGCGACGCAGACGCGCTGACCGTGACGCGTTTGCTCCTTCCAGCGCGTTGTTGGGCGCGCTCAGGGCCACGGCAAGCTCAAGCCGATGTTTGTGCAGTTCGTGCTCGAGAACATCTGGGCCGTATACGACGCGGTCATGCTTAACCCGTGCGCTGAGCTGCGGCCGTACGTGCGCGCGTTGCGCCTCACACTGGCGCACGCGCGCCCCCTAGTGACACGGCCCGCGTCGAGAAGATCGTCAGCACGCTCAAGCTCAAGGTGCCGCCGCGCGACTTGAAAATCAAGGACGGCAAGCTGCTCGTGCACATCGTCATGTCGCAGTGGCTGCCGCTGGCCACCGCCGTGCTGCGTGCGTCGTGACCCGTGCAGCCGTGCGCGTGCGGCGCGGCTCACACACCGCCCAGTCATGGTCGTGCACACGCTGCCCTCGCCGCGGCAGGCGCAGCTCGCGCGCGCCGCCACGATCCTTCACGGCGCCAAGCCGGACTTTTCCTACGCCGGCGCGTTCAAGGTGCTGCCGCACGTGTTTGGTGTGGCCCAACAGCTGCTGACACGGCGCGGCGGTGCCAGTCGCTGTCGACCAGGCCCGAGATCGCGGCCGTCGAGGAGGCGATCGCGCACTGCCGAGCCGATGCCGACGCGCCCGTGACGGCGTTCGTGGCCAAGATGGTCCGCGCCGTGCCGCTTGCTGTGTGTCTGCCCACGCTGGGCCGCGCAGGTCGCCGTCGCACCCGAGTCGTTCCCGTCCAACCGGCGCGTGCTGCTCACCGCCGAGCAGCTGCGCGAGCGCCGCGCCAAGGCCAAGTGCGTCCGGCCTCGCTCAGGTGCGCCGCGTCTCATGCGACGGCGAGCTGCGCAGGGAAGCGGCGGCGGCGGGCGCGGTGGCACCAGCAGATGGCGCGGCCACTTTGCCGATCGAGGAGGCGCAGGCAGCGGCGGCGCAGAACGCAGCGCCCAAGCGGTGCGGGTCGGCGTGCTGCGCGGCGGCCACCGCCCTCACGCGCGCGGCGCAGCGACTCGGACGTCTTCATGGGCTTTGCGCGCGTGTTCTCGGGCACGCTGCGACCCGGGCAAGAGATCAACGTGCTGCTGCCGAGGTGCCGCCGCGCGGACCGAAGCGGCGGTGGCTGAGGCGCGTGCGCGCTTCACGCAGGTTCAAGCCGGAGGACCCCTCCGAGCACTACCACCGTGTGACGATCGGGAGGATATACCTGATGATGGGGCGCGACCTGGAGGAGCTAGAGGAGGTGCGGCAAGTCCTCGCGCGCGTGCTCGATCGCGGCGTTGACGTCGGCGCCAGGTGCCGCCGGGCAACTTGGCGGCAATCGAGGGCCTGGCTGAGACCGTGCTCAAGTCGGCCACGCTATCGACGACGCTCGCGTGCCCGCCCTTTGGCAAGCTGCACGGCGCGGTGCGTGCCCGCTGGCGCTGTGCCGACGACGCTGACGGCGGGCCGGGGCAGCTCACGCCGATCGTGCGCGTCGCGCTTGAGCCGACCAACCCGCGTATGTGCCGTGATGGCGTCTCTGTGCGCGGCCCAGAGCTGACGCGCAGCCGACGCGCAGTCAAGATGCCGCAGCTGGTCGAGGGCCTGCGCCTGCTCAACCAGGCCGACCCGTCGGTCGAGGTGATCCAGCAGGACACCGGCGAGCACATCCTTGTGACGGCGGGCGAGCTGCACCTGGAGCGGTGCGGCGTGCGCGCGTGTTGCAGACGTGCAGCCGCGTACCTGACGCGTCCGTCCCAGCTGCATGAAGGACCTGCGCGAGCGCTTCGCCAAGATCAGCATCGAGCAGTCGACGCCCATCGTACCGTTCCGCGAGACAATCGGTGCGGCGCGCCCGTTGCGCTGCCCCGCGTCTCAGCGTGTCGTGCGCGCGCAGTGCTTGAGCCGACGAAGAAGCACGTCGTGGCCGTCGTTGGCACGGCCAACAAGCGGGTGCGTGCTGACCGGGCAACGGCGACGGCGCAGGGTGCTGACGCGAGCGAACGCACGTTCAGATGCACGTGACGGTGGCGGTGCGCCAGCTGCCGCCCGTCATCCACGCGTTCCTCGAAAAGTCGGCCGAGCAGCTCAAGGTGCTGCAGACGCGCGCGGCGGCCGGTGCGCTTAGCACCGCCTGTTGCGCACGAGTCGCGTGATGCCGGGTGATTGCGCAGACAAGAACGCACTGTACGCGTTCCACGGCGCGCTCGAGGCGGTCTTTGCCGAGGCCGGGCCCGAGTGGGCCGCGCTGCTGCCGCGCGTGTGGAGCTTTGGGCCGAAGCGCGCGGGGACGTGCGTGCTCGTGAACGCGATCCCGGGCTACAGCTCCGGCGACAGGTGCGTGAACGCCGCGCAGATTGAGCATCGCACGCCGACAGCACGCCGCCGCAGCGGGTGGGTGTCGCCCACGTCGCTCGAGTGGAGCGGCAAGACGCCGATGCTGCGTGAGGTCGACGGCGAGGGGTGTGCGCTGCTGGGTCTGCGGGCGCGCGCGCACGAGTGCTCACGGACGCGCGCGCAGGTGCCACAACCTAGCCGAGGGCGACGAGGCCATGTCGCAGACGAGCGAGGACTTGTCCCAGTCAGGCCTGCGCGGCGCGTACCACGGCGAGTATGACTCAGCGATCGTCAACGGCTTCCAGCTGGCAACGGCCGCGGGTGCGGGGACGTTTGCGCGTGTCGGCATGCTGCTGACGCGCTGCGATCGCGCAGGGCCACTGTGCGACGAGCCGATGGCGGGCGTGTGCTTCGCGATCGAGGGCGTGCAGCGCGCGGACGACGAACAGGAGGGTGTGTGGACGGGTGCACGCGCGCGAGTGTGGCATTCAACCAGTTCGTGCAGAGCACCGTAGCTTCGGGCCGACGACCGGTCAGATCATTTCGGCGACGAAGGAGGCGTGCCGGCAGGCGTTCGTGATCGGGTCGCCGCGCCTGATGCTCGCGGTGTACTCGTGCACGATCCAGGCGACGGGTGCGCGGCGCCCGGCCGCAGACCGGCCGCGGGCTGACGTGGTGCGGCAGCCGACGTGCTCGGTAAGGTGTACGGTGTGCTGTCGCGGCGCCGGGGCAAGATCCTGTCGGAGGTGATGAAGGAGGGCACGTCGATCTTCAACATTCGCGCGACCCTGCCCGTGGTCGAGAGCTTTGGCTTTGCGGACGGTACGTGCGATGCCGGGCGGCGCGCGATTGCCCGACCGATGCGCGTGCGTGTGTGGTGGTGCAGAGATCCGCAGCAAGACGTCGGGTCTGGCGAGTCCGCAGCTCGTGTTCAGCGGGTGCGTCCGTCGTGCTTGTGCGTCGGTGCTCTGACGGCGCGCCGGCGCAGGTGGGAGGTGTACGACCAGGACCCGTTCTGGGTGCCGACGACCGAGGAGGAGCTTGAGGACCTGGGCGAGAAGGCCGATCGGGAGAACGTGGCGCGGCGGTACATGTTTGCGGTGCGCCGGCGCAAGGTGCGTGCCCAGCCGGCCCGCGCGCCCGACAGCGGCTCATCGTGCGGACGCACAGGGCCTCGCCGTGGACGAGAAGATCGTCGAGCACGCCGACAAGCAGCGCACGCTCAAGAAGTAAGCGGCGTGTAGTCGCTGTGAATGAAATAGAACCAATGGCGGCGAGACGGCTGCCCTTCGCGCGCTTGGCCATCGGGGCGAGCAAGAGCGGCGCCGCGGCGTCCGAGGGCGCGGCCGTGGGCGCGGCCGCCACCGCCGCGAGCATCGCCGCGGCCTTCCCGGGCGCGCTGCGCTCCGTGCCGACGCCACCGCCTGTGCCGCGCGGGCCACCCCCGCCGCCGAACACGACCGACTTCAACCGGCACTACGCGCCCAAGCTGGTCTACGCCGGCGAGCCGACGCTGGCGCGCGTGGCGCTGCCCGTGACCGAGCGCGACTTTGGCGGCGCGCGGCTGGCGCAGCTCGTGCGCGACATGTGTGACGTGCTGGCGATGGACGCGCTTGCGCCCGTGGGCCTGTCGGCGCCGCAGGTGGGCGAGTGCCTGCAGGTGATGGCGCTGCAGTACAAGCCGGCGTGGATGACGCGCGAGACGGCGGCGCTGGACCGCGAGCGCGGCGTGCGGCCCGTGCCGCTAACGGTACGTGATCAGGCTGGATGTGTGTAAGGCCGACGCCGCACACGCGCGCGCAGTTCATCGTCAACCCGAGCGTCACCGTGCTCAACAAGGACGAGGTGCACGACTGGGAGGTGCGGTGAACCGCTTTGGCGCTGCACGGCTGAGGTACGCGCGCGGCAGGCGTGTCTGAGCGTGCCCGGGTACACGGGCCTCGTCCCACGCGCGAGGACGGTGCAGCTCAGCGGGCGCGACCTCGACAACGCGCCCGTGCGCCTCGTGTGCGTGCGCCTGCTCCCGCACATCGTCGCCATCTGACGGCCGGTCCGCAGCCTGAGCGACTACATGGCGCGCGTGGTGCAGCACGAGTACGACCACCTGCGCGGCGTGTTGTTCACGCAGCGCATGCTGTCCAACACGCTGCGCATCATCGACAATATCAACATGCCGCTGCCCGAGGCGCTGCAGCCGCCGGCCATGCCGCGCCCTATCCGGTGAGCGCCGCGTTCGCGGGCATGCACAGTACTTGAGGAGATCATGTATATGGTCCTCTTCCGATCAAACCGTAAGCAGCGCGTATGCCCTGAACCGCGACATCGCGCCCGCTTGCGCGTACCTCGGCCGCACCTCGGCCGCACCTCGGCCGCACCTCGGCCGCCACCCTCCCCGCCGCTCGCGCCCTTGTGGATGGTGCAGATGACTGACGGATGGTGCGCGCGACGCAGCGTTGAGGATGGCCGAGGCAGTGCAGACCTACGGCCGCAAGGTGCGAATTCGCTGCCCGCCTGCCGCCCGCTGCAGCAAACCCCTCACGCGCGCGCACGCCCCGCCCCTGCGCCCCCGAGCAGAAGACGGCAACAGCCGTCGCACACGTCAAGCGCGGTCGCGGCATGATCCGCGTCAACGGCACGCCACTCGACCTGATCCAGCCCGAGATCCTGCGCATGAAGGGTGCGCGCCGCCGCCCTGGGCGCGCGCGCGCGCCACACGAAGCTGACCGCCACGCAGTGCGCGAGCCCATCCTGCTGCTCGGCACCGAGCGCTTCGCGGACGTCGACATCCGCGTGCGCGTGAGCGGCGGTGGCCACACCTCGCGCATCTATGCCATCCGCCAGGCGCTGGCCAAGGGCATCGTCGCGTTCTACCAGAAGTGTGCGTTCCCGGCTGGTTCCTGCGTGGCGCCGCGGCAGCTGACCCGCGGCCCGGCGCACAGACGTCGATGAGGCGTCCAAAAAGGAGATCAAGGACGTGCTGCTGCAGTACGACCGCTCGCTGCTCGTCGCCGACCCGCGCCGCTGCGAGCCCAAGAAGTTTGGCGGCCCCGGCGCCCGCGCGCGCTACCAGAAGTCGTACCGTTGAAGGGGTGGTGCGCCGCGGTGCGTCGTGCGTGCTGCATTGTGGTCTGTGTTTGTGTCCTCAAACACCGCGTTGGGCACACGACACGCACGGAGCACACAGGCACAGGGCCGGGGACGACAAGGAGGGGACGGCCAGGCAACACATCACCTATTTGGCCACCACAACACCCT
>CALSCO010000601.1:0-19939 GCA_943704415.1 Parvularia atlantis | reverse complement strand
CCCCCCCCCCCCCCCCCCCTCGCCGTCCGCAGCCACGGCTGGTCCAGCAACCACGCCATCACACACGCGTACGGTGCGCACGGCCTGCTCGGCGCGCGCCGCGGCGGCAACGGCCAGGTCCTGCTGGAGATGCTCTTCGATACGGCCGTGCTGGCCGGCGTCGCGGCCGTGCCCGCGTCCGTCTCGGTCGCGGGCGGCGACAAGCCCGTGCAGCTCGTGTTCCAGCAGCAGCAGGGCGGCGACGCGCAGGGCTTGCTGCGCTTCCTGGCCGAGGCGCCGCCGGCAATCCAGGTGCGCCACGTGTGCGCACAGCGGCGTGAAGCGGGTCGCTCACTGTGCGTGCGCGTGGGGCGCCCCGGCAGCTCGACCAGACGCTGCAGGTGCTCATCACCCCCGTGGTCGACGGCGAGGAGCGGCGCTGCAGCTGGGTCGAGTTTGTGCCGGCCAACCACCTTGTATGAGCGCCCGCCATCCTGCCCTTCTTCTGCCCCGTCAATGCTAGCCCTCAGTTCCTTCGCTCACTTCTGGCGCCGCGCCCAGTCCTCCTTGATCAGCGCCGCGCCCTTCTCGCCCACGAGGATTGACCTGCGGCGCGGGTTCAGCCGCGCACCGAGCGCGCACCCGTCACGCACGGCGCGTTCGTGTTGCCGCTCGGCAGGTCCGGCATGATCGACGCGTCAAACACGCGCAGGTGCTTGATGCCCTTGACGCGGCCGCGCGCGTCCACGACCGTCGTCGGGTCGTTCACGGCGCCCATCTTGGCGGTGCCAACCTGCGCGCGCGCGCGCCCGGCTCGTCAGCACACCCGCATGCCCCGCGTGTGTAACGCACGGGGTGGTACACGGTCACGGCCATGCTGCGCGCCGCCACGGTCAGCACCGGGCCGCAGCGCGCGCAGCACACACCGCCGCGTGTACTCGCGCATGTACTCGTCCGACTCGGGCGGGAACGGGATCGATGTGTCGATGACCTCGCCGTTGAGCTTGTCGCGCATGGGCGGCTGCGCGGCGATCTTGCGCGCGAGCTTCATGCCCTCGCTGCGTCGCGTGACGCGCGGGGGTGAGTGCCCGCCCCTGCCACCACGCACACTGCACGCACACAAACAGGTCCAGGTCGTACTTGGCCTCGAGGTAGTTGGGGTTGATCTCGGGGTAGTCGAACGGGTCGGCGCTCTTGATACGCACGTGGCCAGACGACTGTGTGCGCGCGCGCGTGGGTGCATGCGGGCCACAGCAGCAGGCGCACGCACGCGCGGGTGCAGCAGCGTCGACAGGACCGAGACGCAGAAGAACGGTTGGTTTTTCTGTTGTGAGCAAGTTGTCAGTCGCAGTCCTCATCCGCTGCGCGCCACGCCACGCACGCCCTGCTGGAAGTCCGTCTCCCAGTTAAACGTGTCCTTGCCGAGGTTGGCCGTCGTGCCGCGCGCGCTCACAAAGTGGTACTGCAGGTCGGGCGCGTCGTCGAGGTCCGGCCTCAGACCCGTCTTGACAAACGCCATGCCGTCGAGCGAGACCGACGTCAGCGCACCCGTCTTCGTGAAGATGTACTGCGGCACGCCGAGCGCGCGGTCAGGGCACCGCCCAGCCGAGCACGGCAACACCGCGCGCGCACCTGCAGGATCATGCCCACGCGGCGCAGGTGGTTGAAGATGTGGTCGTCCAGCGAGATCGGCAGAGAGTCCTTCGACTCGAACATCTGCGTGCGCAGCGCGCTGGCAGGCATGCACACCTCGCACCCACCCCGACGCGCACCTGGAACAAAAACAGGTGGTCCTGCGCAGGGCAGGCAGCCAGCGTCAGTGGCACACGATGCCATTGCGAGCGCGCGCACCAGCAGGTTCTGTCCCACGGGCAGGTCCGCCACCACGGGGATGCCGAGCGGCTCGAGCCACTGGCGCGGGCCGATGCCTGCCACGGCACCCGCGTGAGCCCAGCGGCGCGCTCAGCGCAGCCCGCCCTGCGCACCGGACAGCTGCAGCAGCCACGGTGTGCAGACGGCGCCGGCGCTCAGCACGACCTGTTGCGCGTCAGGCACACAGCACACTCTGCGCGCACGCCCGGGAGATGCACCTCGCGGCGCGCGCGCGTGACGAGCGTGGGCTTGCTGCGCAGCTGGGTGATGACGTGCGAGCCGCGCTTGAACTGCGCGCCGTGAGCCAGTCAGGCGCAGGTGAGAGTGCGCGTGCACGCACCTCGATGCCGACGGCCGTGTCACCCTGGATGAGCACGCGCATGACGTGCACGCGCGTGGCGATGGTGAGGTTCTTGCGCTGGTTGCGGACCGGGTCGAGGTACGCGTGCGCCGTCGAGACTCGGTTGCCGGCGCTGACGTTGGTCTGCAGGCGCGACGTGCATCAGCGGCCTGCATCACAGCGTAGTGAGCGGCGGCGCACCTGCGTCAGCGACGTGCCGTTCATCAGCTTGCCGTTGTAGTCGTCCGTGCGCGGGATGCCGGCCGCCGCGGCCGAGGCCACGAACCAGTCGGCGTGCGGGTTGTGCGCGCCGTTGGCCGCGGGCGTAATGACCATCGGCCCGCCTACATCGCACGCGCATGCATGAGCGGCGGGGTGCGTGCACGGCAGCGCGCGGTGCACCCTTGCCGCGGTAGGCCGGGTCCGTATTGGGCACGCGGCAGTCCTCCATCTTCTTGAAAAGCGGCAGGATCTCGTCGTAGCCCCAGCCGGTGCACCCGGCGCGCGCCCAGCGGTCGTAGTCGTCGCGGTGGCCGCGCACCCACATCATCGCGTTGATCGACGAGCATCCTGCGCCGCGTCCAGTCGGCGTGAGCCATCGACGACAGGAGCGGGGCAGCGCACACCGCCGAGCAGCTTGCCGCGCGGCCAAGGCGAGACGCGCCGGTTCATGTGCACTTGCGGCGTCGTCTTGAACTGCCAGTCGATCTCCGTGTTCTGCCAGCGGCGGGGCGCGTGTCCAGTACCCCGCGCGGACGACCACAACAGCACGCACGTGCAGCGTCAAGTACGCGCCGGGCGTGTTGACGGGCTGGCGCGCACGCAGCGTCAGACCACCGCGACACGTGTCCGCGCGCAGCCCCCGCGGCACGCACGCCCTGGTTGTGCTCGATGCCGGCCTCGACGAGCAGCACCGTGACGGCCGGGTCCTCGCTCAGGCGTGCGGCGAGCACCGCGCCGGCGCTGCCCGCGCCCACGACGATGTAGTCATACTCGTCGGCGATCGGCACGCTCGCGGACGCGTCCGTGAACCAGCCTGGAGTGCACGCGCGCGCGCTCAAGCCGACGCCGCCCTCGCGACGCGGCGCACGGTACCGGCCGCCGGCTCCGGTGCAAGATGCGATCGCAGGCGTTCAGCGCGCGCCTTTGCCATCATGGCCTCTGTCACCGAACTGTTCAGTGACACGAGGTGCGCTGCGCAGTTCTCGGCACACGCGCGTCTCTCACGCCGACTCGCAGGTGCGCCGACGTCGTGCGCGGGTTCGAGGCGTCGGTGCGGCTCGCGAGCACGACCGTGTGCGTGCGCACGCATGCGAGTGCGTGCGTGTCGTGCGCTGATATATGGGGCGGAAGCGATGTGACAGGCCGTTGGCTGCGCTTCTCGCGCGTCGTCTTCACGCGCGACGGCGAGGCGCTGCCGCCGTGGGAGACGATCGAGCGCACGACGCGCGCGCCGGGCGCGGGCACGGTCGACGGCGTCGACATCCTCGCGCTGGCCTCCGGCGCCGGGCGCAAGACGCACATCGTCCTCGTCGGTGCGCTGTTGGGAGTCGCGGACGGACGCCATCTCATGGATGCGCACGATCGCAGTCAACTTCCGCCCGCCCGTGCAGCAGCCCGTGCTCGAGTTCCCCGCAGGCCTCGTCGACGGCGCCGAGGCGGTGGAGGCGACGGCCGTGCGCGAGCTGCGCGAGGAGACGGGCCTCATCGGCGCGGTCGTGAGCGGCGCGGGCGGCGCTGGCCAGGCCGCGTTCTGCTACCACCCGGCCATGACCAACGACTGCGGGCGTCTCGTGACGATGCGCGTCGACCTCGACGACCCGGCCAACGCCGCCAGCACGCCCGCACCCGAGGCGCACGAGCTCGTCCAGCCCGTGCTGCTCCCGCTGGCAGGGCTCGCGGCGCGGCTGGATGCGCTGCAGCGCGACCTCGGCCTCGCGATCGACTCGCGCGTGTTTCTGTTTGCACAGGGGCTGGCGCTGGCCGAGGCGCTGCGGCCTGCGTGATCAATGATACCTCTACGTGCTACAGAATGCCGTTGGTGTAGTATTGATAGCTGTCGTAGAGCAGCGTTGAGACGTTGGTGCAGGCGTCGGTCAGGAGCTGCTCGGCCACGGCGGCGACCTCGTCCTCGCTGAGCGAGAGGCGCAGGCGCTCGCGGAGCTCGGCCACGACCTGCTCGCCGCCGGCCGCGAAGCACGGCAGCGTGGACGCTGCGTGGCGCACGGGCGCGCGGTTGTCAGGACTCTTGTGGCGCATGCCACACGCGGCGCGCACCGTGCTGCATGATCTCGAGCAGCATCATGAGCGCGTCGGCGTGGCGCCGCAGCGCCAGGAAGCCCTGCAGGAACATGAGCTGGAACGAGTCGAACGCGTCCGAGTCGAGCCCGCCGAGCACGTCGATGTACTCCTGCGACATCTGCGCACGCGTGTGTGCGTGTCACCGCGCGCTGCACCGGCTCGTTTCCGCGCTCCGCACCTTGAACGGCGCCGTCTCAAACTTGACGCCGCCGGGGCTGTTGGACAGCATAAAGCCGTAGTCGATATGGATCAGGCGGCCCTCGCGGTCCAGCAGGATGTTGCCGTCGTGTCTGTCGCGCGCCAGGCGGTGAGCGATCGCACGCAGCAACAGCAGCAGCAGCAGCAGCGGCGGCGAGCGCCGCACCGGTCTTTCAACTGCAGCAGGTAACACACGAGCGAGTACCCCGCGAGGCTCGCGGCAAAGCGGCTCTGCGCCGCGCGGTACCGCGGCGTGCTCTCCGGCCCAAACTCCTGCGCACACCGGTCAGACACGCGCCCAAGCACGTCAGCGGCGGGCACACGAGCCTGCACAAAGTGGTCCTTGAGCGTGTACTCGGACCCGAGGTACGGCAGGCGCGTCGTGTAGGCGTTCTTTTTGATAGAGTGGATCGACACGGCGTTCGGGATTGTCTCGACCAGCCCGCTGCGGGTGCGCGCCTGAGCGGGCAGCAACGGGGCGTGCAAGGGGCCGCGCACCTCGTACGCGACGTCACGAGCACGCGGAACGGGTACACGAAGAGCGGCAGGCCCGCGTTGTTCCAGATGCGCCGGAACTCGGCGATGATCTGGCACGCGAGCTGCTCCTGACGCAAGTCGTCGCTGCGCGCGGTGCGTTCATGTGCCGTGCGCGCGTGTGTGCGTGTGGCCGCACCGGCACTTGACAATGACCGACAGCAGCCGCCACGACGCGTGGTGGCCCCACGGCGACGTCCGCCGGATGCGCTCGGTCTTAAGGTCAAAGTCCTCGAGAAACAGGTGCGCTGGTGCCGCACGCGGTCAGCGCCCGGAACCTGCGCAGGTGACGCGCGCACCGGACGGGTCCTCGTCGTTGCGCTCGATGTCGGTCAGGCGGTCGTCGCTGTCAAACACGACGCGCTTCTTCAGCAGCCTGCGCGGCCGTCAGGCATTTGCCGCGGCATGCGAGCGTCGCGTTGCGTACCGCGCGCCCTGCAGGTCGCGGATCTCGCGCAGGATGCGCGAGCGGATCGTCAGCGTGTCGGTCGAGGGCCCGCTCGCCGTCTCCTGCAAGCTGCATGCACGCGCGTACCACTCAAGGCCGCTGCAAAGGAGCCGTGCGCACGGCAGACGGACCTCAGCTGCGCCAGCATCACCGACGCCGTCCGCAGCTGCGTCTCCTGAAAGTCGGCCTGGCGCTGGCACTCGAGAGTCTCGCGCAGCCGCTCCTCGCTCTCGACCGCCAGGTCGCGCTCGACCGAGTTGACCGCGGGTAGCACCGGCGGCGAAGAGACAGACGGCGGCAGGCTGCACGACGCGCGTTGAGGTCACGCCGTTGCACTGCGCACACAACCCGGCACACCTGAGTGGGAATATGTCGTTGCCCCCATTGCCAACGATCATCTCGCTCAGCGGGCCGCGCGACGAGTGGTCGCGGGGCAGGCGCGGCCCTGGCGACCCCTCCGCGACCTGCACACGCCGCGTGAGCACGATCAAGCAAGTGTTTGTGCGCGCACCAGCAGCGACTGCCGCGACTGCCAGATCTGCTCCAGCGACGCATCCGACGCGAGCTCGCTCAGCTTGGCCAGATCGTCAAAGTCCGGCACGGACAGCGACGGCAGCGGCTCGGAGGCGTCGACGACCTGCGCGCCAGCGTCAGCCACACCACGCCCGCGCAAAGCAGCAGGCACGGTACTTCGACGTGGATCAGGTACGGCACGCGCGCCTTCGAGTTGAGCACGACGGCCTCCTCTGGTGCGACGCGCACGACGACGTGGTGCGACGGGTGCTCGCGCGTAGCCGGGCACCACAGCGGGATGCACACGCGCGCGGGCAGGTTGTGTGAGAGTAGGCGCAGCTGGGCCTTGAGCGTGGCCTCTACGGTTGCGCATGCATCAGGGGCTGCGCGGATTAAGCACACGAGCACGCCGTGCCTCGCGCGTCCTTGTGCACGGCGACGAGGCGGTCGCCGATATCGACCAGGGTCATGATGAACTGAAACTCGCTGTGGAAGTAGTGCGGGTTCAGCAGCAACTGCGTAAGGTCGGGCGTCGCGCTCGACGCCTGCGACTGACTGCGCGCCGGCAGAGGCTGCGGCGCCGAGCGCACAAACCTGTGTGCGAACACGTGAAGACGCGAAGAGCGCGCGCACAACACAACGTACTGGTTGAACGAGAACGCGCGCCCGTTGTACATCTGCTCGAGCGTGAGCGGCCGCGTCGGCATCAGCGCGCTCTTCGCTGCCACCGGGCTGCCGCTCCCGGACCCGGCCAGAGCCAGCAGCCGCGCGCGCCGGTCGTCATCGGTCTCGGGCACGGGCTCGCCTGCGTGCAACCAACCGCAGCGTAAGGCGCAGCAGCACGCGCCACACACACGCACCCTCGTCGATGACCTCGTTCGCGCGCGCGTGGTCGAGGATCACGTCGGCCAGCGCCGGCACGAGTCCCGGCATGCCGATCGCGGCGAGGATCACGCCCATGCCCATCGCGATCGCGCGCGCGTCGCCCTTGACCGTGTGCGTGCGCGGCGTCCCGCTTCTCCCGGCCGTCGGTGAGCTGGTGGACGGGGCGCGCGCGCGGCTCGCCGGTCGCCCCACACGCTCGTCCTCGTGCGCGAGCTGCGCGAGTGGGCCGGCCGGCGCGGGCGCGGGCGCTGATGCGGGCGTTGTGCCGACTGCGCCGCCGTCCTCGCCGCCTGCGCACAAGCGCGTCAGTGCGCGCGTGCCCGGACGGCGGTGTACCCCGCGCACCATCGCCCCGCCAGCCGTCGCTGTTGGAGCGGCGCATGGGCAGTGGCGCCGGGTGGACGAGGCCGTTGGGCGGGCTCGCCACGGTGCCGGGGAAGAGGATGGCCTGGCAGCGCTGGTACAGCTGCAGGCACAGCAGGAACGCCGGGCTGGCGCGGTCGTGCTGCAGGTCGGCCAGATACGCGTCGAGGATCCAGAGCACCTTGAGCGCCGGCTTTAGCCCGGACGAGCGCGGCCACAGGCAGGCGCGCAGCAGCACGCACGCAGACGGCGCTGTGCATCGAGCGCGTGCACAGCTCAACCAGGAACGTCTGCAGCGACACGGAGGCGTCGGGCCGGGCGATGAGCAGGTGGCTGCGCGCGCCGGCGCGGCGCGGTCAGGGCGAGCACGGCATCAGCACGAGTGCACGACACCAGAGCTGCGGCAGGTAGTGCTCGACCTCCCAAGACGGGCAGCGGCGCAGCAGCTTGCAGACGTAGCCCTGCACGCCACTGTCGCGGTGGCGGTACAGCAGCGCCACGGCCGTCGCCGTCGGCACCGCGCCGCCCTCGAGCACGAGCCGCGGCAGCTCGGCCAAGAGCAGCTCCATGACGATTCGAATGTAGAGCCTCGTGGGCTCAGTTGGCTCAGTGTGCTTGCTTGCACACTGCTCTCCTCATGACGCGCACGGCCGCACCGCGGCCGCAACTGAAGTGCAGGCGCACTACACAGCCGCACCGCACCGCCGCAGCACCGCCGCAGCACAGCAGGAGATGGCCAAGGGTCCCGACGCCGCGAACGCTGCCGCGGGCGAGAACGAGTGGGTGACGCTGGCGCGGACCGTCACCGGCGCGGCCCAGACTGTGCTGCAGTACGGGCTGGTGCCGTTCATCATCTACCTCGGTGCGCGCGCTGCGGGGCGAGGTGGCACGGGCGGAGGTCGGGTTGCCGCGGTGGTGTCGATGGCTGACTCACGCCGTCGCGCTCACCGTGGCACGCGCCCGCGCAGGCATCACGACGAGCGACCCGCAGCCGCCGTTCCTCTCGTGCGTGTGGGGGCGCGGGCGGTGCGTATCGTGCGCATGAATGCCTGACATCGCCCGTGCCGCACGCGCATCGCCCCGTCGCCCCGCCGATGCACACTGCACGCACGCACGCACGCACGCACGCACGCATGTGCGTGCACATCAGCGTCCTCACGCCGCTGTGAGCGCCGCGCGCGAGAAGGGCCGGAGAGCGCCGCGCAAGACGTCCGCGATAAGCGAGCTCAGTTAGCGTTGTACTCACATGACCTTCTGCCTGGCGGCCCACGCCGTTTCCACGATGGCCGACACCCTGTTGTTGCGCTTTCGCGCCGCACTCGCGCATTCGCAGCGTCTGCTTGCGCGCTGTTGTGCTTGTGCCTGCGCCGCGCTGCTGACCTGCGCGACGACGGCAGGGAGGACCGCGCCCGAGTGCAGCCGCCGGCCATGCACCCGACCAGTGCGCTCGAAACGCGCCTGACACGCACGGTCTCACGCCCGGCAAACGGGACGCGCCAGAGTGGTCCGCGCACGACGTGCTCGAGTGGCTCGCGCGCTGCGGGCTGCAGGATGCCGTGCCGCCGTTCGAGAGTGCGTGCGACTCGTTGTGCGCGTGCCGCTGACAGGCAGCAGTCAACACGGTCACGGGCGAGGTCCTGTGGCAGCTCAGCGACGACGCCCTGGTCGAGCTGGACGTGACCGACGCCGACCTGCGCGCGGCCGTGCTCGCGCAGGTCGACCGGCTGCGCGCCGATGCGGCCAAGGTGCGGTTGGCGCGCGCGCTCTGCGGCGGCGCCGCACCGACAGCGGGCCGCAAAAAAAAAAAAAAAATAACAGGGACAGGCCGTGCCTGCCAAGACCCCGGCCGCCGCGCCGCAGATGAGCGGATACCTGTGGAAGCGCGGCGGCAGCAACCAGATGATGGGCTGGCGGCGGCGCTTCGTTGTGCTGGAGAACAACGCGATCCGGTACTTTCGTGACGAGAACGAGCTCGCGGGCATCATCTACATCGAGGATGTGACGGGCGTGGGCGTGGCCGAGGCGAGCGACGGCAAGTACCGCGCGTGCTTCTTCGTCGACACGGCCAAGAATCGCCGCTTCCTGTTCTGCGCCGACAGCGACGACGTGCGCGCGGCCTGGCTCGCGACGCTCGACGAGGCTGTGGCCAAGCGCAAGGTGAGTTCAGCCGCTTCGCTTGCCAGCACTCACGCACGCGCCACGCACGCACGCACGACAGCGCGACCCGGTCATCATGACCGTCTCGGCGTCGTACACGGCGCAGCGTGAGGAGGAGCTGTCGGTGACCTTTGGCATGCTCGTGGGCGTGATCGACGAGGAGGACGAGCAGGCGGTGGACGGTGTGCTCAACACGCGCGCGTGCCTCTGCGCATCGCTGACCGCGCACAAGGGACCGACATGGTCCGCGTGCGCCTGATGGACGGGCCGGACCGCAACAAACGCCTCGAGGGCTTCATCCCGCGCGTCTGCGTCGACGTGCGTCTGCGCCTGCCCTCCTTGCGCTGCGCACGCGCGCACCAACCCGACCCCTTTGCACTGGTAGGTGGCCGAGCAGCCTGTTAGCCCCAGCAGCGGTGAGGCACCGTCGGCCAAGGCACGCGCTGCCGGTCAGGCGCGCACGACCTTACGCCCCCGCCGCGCAGCTGTCGATGATGCAGCGCGCGCGCTCGTGGTCGCCGCGCAAGCCTGTCAAGAAGGCGTCGCTATTCGCGCCCGGCAAGCCCGCGATCAACCGCGTCCTGCTCAACATCACCGTTGTGCACTCGGGCTGGCTGGACAAGCAGGTGCATGAGGCGGCGGGCCGCAGTGCCAGGGCCCCGCTGACACCGCGCCAGGGCGACATCCTCAAGGCGTGGAAGCGCCGCTGGATCGTGCTCACGTCGGACTTTTGCCTGTCGTACTACAAGTACAAGGTGCGCTTGCTTTGCTGCCCGTTGGCGCTGCGCTCACGCCGTGTGAGTGACAGGACGCGGACTCGTGGGCCGGGCGGCAGCCGATGCCGAGGTGCGCGCCCCGTTGTGCCTCGCTGCAGTGTGCTCTGATCGCTGCGCAGCTTCTCGATCGTGCCCGTGTACGACGTCGGCCGGCCGCACGCGTTCAAGGCGTTCCACCCGGGGCTGAGTGCGTGTGCGCGCGTGCCGGGCGACGGGGCGGCTCACACACCGCACAGCGAACGTGCGGCCGCTCGTGTTTGCGGCCGACAGCGAGCGCGAGATGAAGACGTGGCTGAGCATGCTCGCGCTCGCGTCGCGCTGCGAGTTGCCGATCGAGGGTGCGCCCACACTCGACCGTGAGCGCGTGGCGTCGTTGCTGACGGGCGCCGCTTGCCAGGCGACCGCAAGGAGCAGCAGCAGACGGAGCTGGGTGCGTTCCACCGCGTCACGCCGCTGCAGACCGCTGACCCTTTGCGCGCTTGCCCGGCAGAGACCGACGACTACAGAGCGACGGAGGTGCGGTCGTGCGAGCGATGCCGTGCGCAGGCGCGTGACTGCAGGGCTGTCAGATCGGGCGAGCAGTCGTGACGATCGAGTACCTCCCGAACGCGTACGACAAGGACGCGCTGCCGCTGACCGTCGGCGACATCATCTCGATCCAGGAGAAGGACAACAGCGGCTGGTGGAAGTGCGTCGCGCGTGGGCAGCTGTGCGGGTAGAGTGCACTAAGACAAGGCGCGTGGCAGGGGCGTGCGTGAGTCGGACCGGCGCGTGGGCTTCTTCCCGCTGCGCTACGTGCAGGAGATCGACGTGCGCGCCGCGTCCCCGGCCACGCAGCGCCGCGATGCTGACGCTCGGCCGCAGAGCGCGCCCGCGTCCAAGCCGAGCTCGCGCACCGCATCCGAGGCCCTGTCCGAGGACGTCGCGCTGCAGGTCTCCGCGAGCGTCGACAAGCCCGCCGAGCACCCGCCCGTCGTGCTCAAGGACTGGACGCCGCGGCCGCTGCCGCCGCCGCCCGTCGCCGTGGCCGAGAGCGCGCCGCAGAGCGAGCCGGCAGCCGTGCGCATGGCGCGCGCTGTCTACGGCTGCGAGGCGACCGTGGAGGACGAGCTGAGCTTCAGCAAGGGCGACGTGATCGAGGTGCTGGACGGCTCGGGCTTCGCTGTCGACGACGGCTGGGTGATGGGCCGGCTCAGGGGGCGCGTGGGGCTCGTGCCCGAGAACTACCTCGCCGCCGAGTGACGTGAAAAAAAAATTGCTGCTGTGCTGCTGTGCTGCTGTGCTGCTGTGCTGCTGTGCTGCTGTGCTGCTGTTTTGCGTCTTACGTGGTATGAAGACGTTGGATGCAACGCGCACATGCCCTCGCCAACCGATAGCTGTCGATCGCTAACTTTCGCGTACTCCTCGCAACGCGATCGGCTCTCTCGTTCGCTCTCTCGCTCTCGCGCTCAACGCCCCCGCACCCGCGCCACAGCCTCCGCCGCGAGTCCTCCCTCCCGGACAAACAATGCTCTCGGTGCGCCCGCCGCGCGCCCGCGCGCCCGCGTGCTGACGGTGCCCGCGCCAGGCTCGTGCTCTTGGGCGCCTCGCCGCGCCCGGTGCGGCCCGCGCCCCCCTTCCCGCGCTGCCGGCGGTGCTGACCACGGCCCTCCCGCAGGCGCGCGCGCCTTCCACCACAGCCGCCCGGTGCAGCAGATCATCAGCGCGAAGGTCGTCGACTTTGGTCAGAAGCAGGGCCATCTCACCAAGTCGTGCGTTTTTCGCCTCTTGCGCGCGTGGTCATCCCGCGTCCCGCCCTGACATGCGTGCGCGCACGCGCGCGCGCCGAAAGGTACACCGTGATCGACCACTCGTACGACGCCGTCGTTGTCGGCGCCGGCGGTGCCGGCCTGCGCGCGGCGTTCGGCCTGGCCGAGGAGGGCTTCAACGTGGCCTGCGTCACGAAGCTCTTCCCGACACGCTCGCACACGACGGCGGCGCAGGTGCCCGCGGCCCCTCGCGCTGCTGCTGCGGCAACTGCTGACAGGTGGCGATGTGGCGGGTGCGCAGGGCGGTGTCAACGCCGCGCTCGGCAACATGGGCAAGGACGACTGGAAGTGGCACATGTACGACACAATCAAGGGCAGCGACTGGCTCGGCGACCAGGTGCGGCTCGGCTCACACGCTGCTGGGGCCCGGGGCCCGGCATGACACGGCGGCGTGCGTGGCAGGACGCCATCCACTACATGTGCCGCGAGGCGCCGCACTCGGTTATCGAGCTTGAGCACTACGGCGTGCCGTTCTCGCGCACCGAGGACGGCAAGATCTACCAGCGCGCGTTTGGCGGCCAGAGCCTCGAGTACGGCAAGGGTGGGCAGGCCTTCCGCTGCGCCGCCGCGGCCGACCGCACGGGCCACGCCATCCTGCATACACTCTACGGCCAGGCGCTCAAGCACGACACGACGTTCTTCGTCGAGTACTTTGCGCTGGACCTGATTATGGACAAGGGTGCGCGTGCCCCAGTGGGGCGTGGGAGGTGTGTGGCGGCTGACACGGGGGGCGCGCAGGCCGGTGCGTGGGCGTGATGGCGCTCAACATGGAGGACGGCACACTGCACCGCTTCCGCGCGCACAAGACCGTGCTCGCGACGGGCGGCTACGGCCGCGCGTACTTCTCGTGCACGTCGGCGCACACGTGCACGGGCGACGGCAACGCGATGGTCGCTCGCGCGGGCCTGCCGCTGCAGGACCTCGAGTTTGTGCAGTTCCACCCGACCGGCATCTACGGCGCGGGCTGCCTGATCACGGAGGGCTCGCGCGGCGAGGGCGGCTACCTGCTCAACGGACTGGGCCAGCGCTTCATGGAGAACTACGCGCCGACGGCCAAGGACCTGGCCTCGCGCGACGTCGTCGCCCGCGCGATGACGATCGAGATCCGCGAGGGCCGTGGCTGCGGCCCGCACAAGGACCACATCCAGCTCAACCTGGCGCACCTGCCCGCCAAGGTGCTCAAGGAGCGCCTGCCGGGCATCTCGGAGACGGCGGCCATCTTCGCCGGCGTAGACGTGACCAAGGAGCCCATCCCCGTGCTCCCGACCGTGCACTACAACATGGGCGGCATCCCCACGCGCTACACGGGCGAGGTCGTCAACATCGGGCCGGACGGCAAGGACGTGGTCGTGCCGGGCCTGTATGCGGCCGGCGAGGCGGCGTGCGTGTCGGTGCACGGTACGTGACGCTGCGATCCCCCCTCGAACGGCGGTGGCCTGACGCGCATGATCGCAGGCGCCAACCGCCTCGGCGCCAACTCGCTGCTGGATATCGTCGTCTTTGGCCGCGCCGTCGCGCACCACATTCGCGACACGCTCAAGCCGGGCACGCCGCTGCCGGAACTGCCGCCGAACGCGGGCGAGGAGGCGATCGCCAACCTGGACCACCTGCGCTACAAGCAGGGCTCGCTGCACACGTCCGAGATCCGCCTCAACATGCAGAAGGTGATGCAGAACAACGCGGCCGTGTTCCGCACCGAGTCGAGCCTGGTTGAGGGCGCCAAGCTGATGGACCAGACGTGCGCGTCGTTCGCGGACGTGGCCATCAAGGACAAGGGCATGATCTGGTGCGCACCCGGCCACAACATGTGGGCGTGACTGACGCCGCCTCGTGCGACAGGAACTCGGACCTGGTCGAGACGCTCGAGCTGCAGAACCTGCTCACCAACGCCATCCAGACCATGTACTCGGCGCGCGACCGCAAGGAGTCGCGCGGCGCCCACGCCCGTGAGGACTACAAGGAGCGCGACGACAAGAACTGGATGAAGCACACGCTCTCGTGGCACAACGAGAAGACCAACAAGGTGCGGCGTCTCGCGCCGACGGGCTGCGGCCGGGCTCACGGCGCACGCGCGCGCACACGCAGGTCAAGATCGACTACCGCGGCGTGATCATGAACACGCTCGACGAGAGCGAGGCAAAAGCCGTGCCGCCGTTTGCACGCGTCTACTGAGGGGCCGTGCGCTTGTAGGGCTCTTGCACAGCGTGGGGGGCCCACATACCCCTTTCACCCCCGCTTTCTTGCCTCCGCTCGCATCCGCGTGCTAGGGAGGCGACAATCGCATTTTACAGGCCAGGGAGCACAGTGCTGTGTCATCAGTGGAACGGTCGCAGGCAGGGCGCGTCGTCGTCGGCGGACGTCTTGCGCTTGCGCGGCTGCGGCGACGGCAGCGCCTCGGCCTCCTCTGCCCGCGCCTCGGCCGTCTCGCGCAGTTGGAGCAGGTGCGGCGGCAGCTCGGGAAACATGACGTACCCGGCCGCATTGAGCATGTCGGGCACGGGGTCGTGGCGCGCCTTGTGCTGGAACGCGGCTGGCGCGACCAGCGGCGCGAGGCCGGCCGGGCGCGGCATGGTCGACACGGCCCCGTCCTCGTCGTCCGTCGACGTGCTCTCCCAGTGCGGACGCCACCGGGTCATGGTCCGCGCGCGCACATGCGCCTTGGCGATGCTCGACGCCGTCGTGGGCCCGGCGGGCGAGTCTGCGTCGCGGGCCGGGTAAGCGCGCGCGCGAGCTGCGTGCACTCGGCGACGGCGCACACCGTTCTGCCAGCTCGCGCGCGAGACCACGGTCGACGTCGACTCGGGCGAGGTTGACAAGTGCGACGACTGCTCCGCCGCAGCCGCCGCCGCCGCCGCCGATAACGACGACCCCAGCGCCGTCGGCAAGCGCACGCCAAACTGCGCGGGCCGCTTGTAGCGCTGCAGCGGCGAGCTGTCCTGCCCGCTGAGCAGGTGCGGGTACGATGAGAACAGCAGATGTGCCATCGTCGTGCCGAAGAAGGCCCCGTCGAGCTGCTCGTACATCGCGCCGGCGGTGTAGATCTCGCGACAGCGCGGGCAAAACAGCTTGACCGACTCCTTGCCAACGGCGTCGTAGCGGCCTGCGATGGCGTTAGCCGTACGCGTCGGTGGGCGAGCGCGGGCGCACCGATCGGCGCCAGGTGCGCGCGATCGCACAGCGTCCGCGGGCACACGCCAAACGCGCCCGACTGGAACTTGATGCCCTATGTTGGCGCGCGGCGCGGCATCAGCATCCGCACGGCCAGCGTGCATGCGCTCGCGAGAGGGCACCATCTGCGCGAGGCCCTGCTTGGTCAGGACGTAGCGCTGGTGGATAAGCCCGTACAGCAGCTCAGCGGCCTGCTCCACGACCATGAACTCGGGGTCGTTAAAGTCGTCGGCGTCTGTGGCGGCGGCGACCGTGGCGGCGGCGCCGAGGGGTCAGCGCTGAACGCGCGGGCACTCGGTCGGCAAGCGCACCGGGCTCGTCGTTCATGATCAGGTCGAGCGCCTCGTGGTACAGCTCGACCTCGCCCGCCAGGCCCGTCAGGTTAAACGAGTCGAGCACAAAGTCGTCGGCGACGCGGCAAAAGTACTCGTGCCCGTCGAGCGAGCAGAACCAGGCGATCCACGACAGCTCCTCGTCGTCCTCGTCGTCGTCGTCGTCGTCGTCGTCGTCGTCGTCCCCGTCCTCGTCCATCGAGTTGCCCGCGAGGTCGTCGCCGGCCTCGCGCAGCTCGTCCGACAGTCCCGTGGTCGACGACGACGACGACGGCGACGACGACTCGAGCTCCGACGGCCCGTCCGCGTCCCCGTACCCTGGGCGCCGCCGCGACGCAAGCGAGCACGCATGCGCGTCAGTGCGCCTTGCCGGTGTGCGCGTCGGGCGCGGAGCCCGCTCACCTGGCGCGTCGTCGTCGTCGGCCGGCGGCGCGCCCTGCGCGGACGCGGCCGTGCGTGCTGGCGGCACGGGCAGCAGTGGCGCGGGTGGCGGAGGCGCCGACCGCCGAGGCGTCGTGGTCGTCATGATGGCGGCGGCGGTGAAGTTGACAAGTGTCGCGCCTACATGGCGGCGACGGCCGCGGCCGGGGTGCTCGTGCAGTTCGTCGCCGTGCGCAAGGACCTGCTCAAGGCGCGCACCGGTGGTGGTGGTGGTGGTGGCGGTGGCGGTGGGCTGAGATGCGCGTGTGCCGCGCGCACAGACGATGGGCTGGACCGTCGGGAGCGTGATCGGTCCGCATATAATCGCACGACAAGGCCGGCCCTGATGCCCTGCGCAGCGCAGGGCTGCCACGCGAGCGCCGCCGCGCTGTTCCGCTTCCGCGACGACCCGGCCGTGACTGCGTACACCGCGCTTGACGCGCTCGGGTCGATGCACACGGTCGTGTATGAGGTCAGTTCGTGCGCGCGCCCTCACCGTGTCCTGCGCGAAGCTGATGGCGCGCGCGCACGCACGCACAGGTCAAGGGCGAGCCGCAGCTGCTCGCGCTGGCCGAGGCGCTGTCGCAGCGCGCGCTCGAGCACCACCTGTGGCGCGAGCAGCCCGAGGACGTGCCGACGGCGCTGGCGACGCGGCCATACACGCGCGCGCAGGTCGGCGACGTCTTCCGGCGGTGCTCGCTCTTCCGGTGAGGCGCGCTGCCGGACCGGGCGAGAGTAAAAGTGGCAAGGTTCAGTTCATATCCCCCCGATCGCATAACAACCGTCACAGCAACGGCGCAGTCCAATCGCGTTGTGTTTGTTCTTCGCACGAAAGACACGGCGCTCCCGTCGCGGCGCGTCGAGGGGCTGCTGGGCCTGGCGCGGACAGGGCGTGGTGTCGTGCAGGGGCCGTGCGCGCGCGCCGTGCCGTGCCGTGCGCGCTCTGTGCGCGGTGCGCGTGGGCGGCGTGCGCCGTGCCGTTAGCCGGAGGCCGTTTTGTTGTCCTCGGCCGCACGCGCCGCCGTCTTTCTCGCGCTCGCGGTGGTGTCGCCTCGCAAGGGCGCGCGCGGCCGCGGCGCGGGTCTCGTGCGCGCACAGAGCGCGGAGAGGGGGGCTCGTGAGCGGCGCTGCTTTTTCTTTCCCGCGGGAGGCACAGGCGCGCTCACACGGGCGCGTGCGCAGCGACGCCGCGCAAAAGAATGGGCTGTAGCCAGAGCAGCGAGGGCGGCGCGGAGAAGAAGCGCAACGATGAGATCGACAAGCAGCTCAGGGCCGACAAGTCGCGCTTGCGCAACGAGGTTAAGCTGCTCCTGCTCGGTGCGCCGCGTGCTGCCGCCTCGGCGACCGTCGCCCAACACGTGCGCGCCGCGGCCCAGGCGCCGGCGAGTCAGGCAAGAGCACGATCCTCAAGCAGATGAAGCTGATCCACGACGGCGGCTACTCAAAGGATGACCGCGACTCGTACAAGGAGATCATCTTCAGCAACACGATCCAGTCGATGCGGGTCATGATCGAGGCCATGGACAAGCTCGGCATCGCGTACGAGAACGAGGCCTCCCAGGCACGCACGGCCTGTGCGGGTGTGCCGGCCTCGCTGATGCCTCGCCGGCGTGCGCAGGCGCAGATCCAGGTCATCCTCGACATGCCCAGCCAGATCGAGGAGACCGTCTTTCCCAAGCAGGTGGCGCAGGCGATCAAGATCCTGTGGCAGGACCCGGGCATGCAGCAATGCTTCAGCCGGTCGCGCGAGTTCCAGCTCAACGACTCGGCCAAGTAGTGAGTGGCGACCAAACACGGAGCGAGCGATCGCTCACCTACGATGCGCGCGCGCAGCTACTTTGACGCCATCGACCGCATTGCCGACACAGCCTACTCGCCCACGGACCAGGACGTGCTGCGCTCGCGCGTCAAGACGACGGGCATCACCGAGACCAAGTTCCAGGTCGGCGAGCTCGTGTACCGGTGCCCACGCGCCCGCCTGTCCGCGCCGGCTTGTGCCGTCAGCGCTGACGGCGACACGCCGTGCGCAGGATGTTTGACGTCGGCGGCCAGCGGTCGGAGCGCAAGAAGTGGATCCACTGCTTCGAGAACGTGACGGCGATCATCTTCCTCGTGGCCATCTCGGCCTACGACCAGATGCTGATTGAGGACGAGAACGTGGTGCGTAGCGCGGGGGCCGCACGCGCGCACGCGTGGCCCGTGCGCCGACCGCGTCGTGCTCGCCAGAACCGCATGCAGGAGGCCCTCACGCTGTTCGATTCGATCTGCAACAGCAAATGGTTTGTGAAAACGTCAGTCATCCTCTTCCTCAACAAGATCGACATCTTCAAGGAGAAGGTGCCGATCTCGCCCATCGAGAAGTACTTCCCAGAGTACACGGGTGCGCCGTGGCCGGGCGCTGCAGGGCGCGGGTGCGCTGACGTCGCTGCACGCGCTCCGCAGGCGGCAAGGACTGGGAGAAGGCCGCGAACTTTTTCCAAGAAAAGTTCGTCAAGCTGAACCAGTCGGACGTGAAGCAGGCACGCGCCGCGCACCAAATGCCGCGCCACGTTGCAGCGCACCCGGCTGACGCCGTCGGCGGCGACCCGCGCAGGTGTACCCGCACATGACCTGCGCGACCGACACGAACCAGATCAAGTTCGTCATGGCCGCCGTCAACGACATCATCATCCAGAACAACCTGCGCGACTGCGGCCTGCTTTGAGGCGTGCGGGGCGGCGCTCGGCTGTACAAAAATCTATCACAAACCACGTTTTCCCCCCATCTCGTTTTTGTCTCTTCCTCTTGTCCTCGCACCCCTCTCCTCTCTCCGCTCCCGCTCTGTCCTCCTCCCAGGGCCAGATCGCCCGCCTCCGCCCGTCCCCCTAACGCCTTCCTTGTTGTCGCATTGGTCACAGACCGTCGGCCAGTCAGGTTGGCTAATTGCAAATACACGAGTCGCGTACGTGCACGACGCCGGGGCCCGCGCATGGGCGGGCGCGCCGGCGCGCGTACGCGCACGAGTCGTGCGTAAGTTGGCAGACCGCGAGGGAGGCGCGCATGTGATGGGGGATGAGCCGCCGGTACTCATCGCCGGTACTCATCAACGTCAGCTGGGCAGCACCGCGGGCGCGCGAACGGATGCGGGACTCGCCGGCGCCTTCGTGTGGGGCGGGGGATTCCATGGTTGAGCGCCAGGCCACACTCGGTCTGGTTGCCGCCTGTGCGTGGGTCGGCGTTCGAGTCAGCGATGCGGCTGACGGGCGCGAGGCACCGGGCGCACCGCTATTGCGGTCGTGGCCGATAGTGCGGCCAAACATCTTGCAGCCGCGGTTGCGGCACAGCTGGCTGCCGTGCACCGTCACAAGCGCACCGTCAGCGGTACGGCGCTTGGCCAAGGCGAGGTCGTTGGCTGGTGTACGGCTCGGGGACTGGCACGACGCGCCTTCCAAGCGTTGACGAGCAGGCCGAGACCCCGTGTGAAGGTGGCCCTCGGTCGTGTTGCCGTTGGGCGTCCACTCCCTCTGCACTGCCCTGACCGGCGCCGCGGCGCGGTCACCGAGCGCGCACGTGATCGCGCGTTCAGGTTGTGTGACAGCGGCATGCGTCACGAGCACCGGCTCAAAGTCGTCGTGCGCCGCGCCCCTGCCGCCGCGCCGCCGCCGCGCCGCTGACGCACGCCGGCGCGCAGCTCGTCGGCGGTGAGCGCGCGGGCATCACGTCGGTCGCGCGGCGGTTCCAGTACGGGTGCTTCACGGCCGCGCACACGCCCACCGTCGACAGAGTAGCCGAGTCGCGTGCTGCGGCAGAAGATATCGACCGGCGCGCGCGCGCAGTGGGTCGATGGTGCGTCGCACGTGCGTGCA
>CALSCO010000592.1:0-13083 GCA_943704415.1 Parvularia atlantis | reverse complement strand
TACTTCAAGTGCACGTCGACGATGCTGCTCTCGCTCGCCGTCGCACGGCACCTCGTGCTCGTCGCCAAGCACCTGCTGCGCACCGTGATCGACCGCGACACGACCAAGGAGTGGGCGCGCTGGATCGGGCTGCTGCAGACCGTCGCCTGGGGCCTCGTCGTCCTCGCCGTGATCATCAACATCCCGCTCATGGTAGTCCTACCCGCGCTGCACGTCGGCGACCAGGCCACGCAGCACTTCTACATGACCGCGGCCTACGGCGTCCTCGCCGCCTTCGCCGCCGGCTTTGGCGTCGTGCTCTACGTCGCCGTGCTCCTGACCGAGCGCGTCATCGAGAAGCAGGTCCGCGTCGTCTTCTTCGGCGTCAACGAGGCCGCGGCTGGCCCGCTCGACCTGCGCAAAGCGCGCGAGAACGGCGCGACCGCCAAGCTGACCGACCTGCTCATGCGCCTCCGCTTCAACCTCCTCGCCACGTTCAACAACTTTGGTGGCCTCGCCGTGATCTGGTCGTTCACGGCCGCGTACGGCATGCGGTGCGTGCGGCCGTGCTCGTGGACGTGTGCGCAACGGCTGACAGACGCCGCGCAGGTGGTACCTCAACCACGTCGCCTCGACGCTCGCCATCGTCTCGTCGTCGCTGATCTGCATCGCGCTCTTTCGCCCCGCGCTGCTCCCGCGCTTCCTCGGCGGCTCGCTCGGCCTCATCGGGCCGACGCTGCGCTCGAGCGTGACCAACACGGGCAGCTCGGGCAACCACAAGGGCAGCAGCCACGACGCCCACAGCGACGCACTTGGCGGCGCGCCGCTGTCAAGCTCGAGCATCGAGCTCATGTCGTACACGCCGAGCGAGCGCGACCGCGGCTCGGTCGGCTCGATCGACATCATGAAGCTGGACCTCTCGCGCGGGCTCGACGGCGTGAACGAGATCGCCTGAAAAACTCCTTCAAGTTGTTCGTGTACGTGTACAACATGCGCTTGACCGGTCAGCTCATGGAGAAGCCGAGCGAGCCGTAGCGGATGGCGATGAGCAGGAGCTCGCGCTGTTGCTGCTCGTCGGTGTACTGCGGCAGCTTGAGCATATTAAAGCTACCGAGAGAGCGTCCGCGCGCGTGTCATTGCACCTCACCGCTGGCGCACGCCCACGCACCACGTGCTCGCCGACGGTAGCTGCGCGGCCTTGTCGAGCGGCACGGCGACGATGCGGAAGCGCTGCAGCCCGTTGAGGCCCTGCAGCTGCGCGAAGCCACCCACGGGAGCCTGCGCAGACCGCGTCAGCCGCAGCGCTTAGCACGCTCTGGCCGCACGTGCGCTACGTGCGCACCGCCGACGAGCCCGTGCAGAACGTGAGCAGGAGGATCTGCTCGGCCTCGCTCAGCGTGAACACCCAGCGCCAGAAACACTGGATGTTGGGCGAGGTCGCGACGTAGCCCGAGTACTCGGTGTTGGCCTGCGGGGCCGCGAGCGCGGGCTGAGCGCGCGCCACAACGCGCATACCATTCCGCTGGCACCTGCCAGTCGAGTACGTCGATGGTCGGGCAGCCCATGAGCATGATCTGCGGCGCCGCCCGTGAGCGACCACACGGGCGCAGACGACGCGCGGCGCACCCCGATCTCGTGCGGCTGGCAGGATGCGAGCGCCTCGCGCGGCAGGATCGTGTGAACGCCTGCAAATGCGGCGCGTCAGCGAGCATGTGCACATCGCACGTGCGCACCTTGCAGGAACGAGCGCGCGGTCTGCTGGATAGGCTGCCGGCGCACGTGAGCGCGGCCGCGGCACGTCAGACAGAGCGCACCTGCCACAGGTAGTGCTGGATCATCGCGTCGACGTAGGCGTGCTTGTTGGCCTCGGTCACGGGCACGCGCTCGCCGCGCGGCCGCAGCGGCACGGTCCCGGCGACGGTCGACACAGAAAACGTGAGCCCGAGCGGCGTCGCGCTGGCTGCATCGCTGCGCTCGCTATGAGACCGTGCGTCAATGCCCGGCGCGCCACGCACTCGTGCTCGGCAAAGATGTCGGGCTCGTCCTCGTCCTCGTCGATCAGCTTCTTGCGCTTCGAGCGCCGCACGGCCTTGTGCGGCGTCTCGCTCGACATCGCGCTCACGAGGCCCTCGATCGAGGCCGCGCCCGCTGCGAGGTCTAGCAGCGACGTGCTGGCCGAGGCATGCTGCTCTGGCGCGTCCGGCTCTGTGCGCGAGTATGAGACCGGAAGCACTGTTGCAGCAGAACGCAGCCGCGCACGCGAGATGTCGTTGTCGAACAGCCAGCGCAGGCCGCGCGCCAGGTCCGCGTCCACCGTCTCAAGGTCGGCCAGCGTGAGAGGGTCATCTGCGAGTACGCGCTCATCAGAAAGCCGTTTGTGAGAGCGAGAGGCGCGCACCGGGTCGGCACACCAGCCGCAGTACAAACGGCGACAGACGCAGGTGCGGCATGACATAGCTCTCGCGCACGGCGACGCCCACGAGCACGCCGGCCACGTACGCCAAATACCGGTCCTGCACCGGATGCTCGTTCTTCTCTGCGATCCGCGCGTCAGCGACCGCTCGCAGCCACACGCGCTGTTGCACGCACGCGCCGCGGCCAGCCAGTTGCGCAAACTGTCTGTCTCGCGCACAAAGCCCTCGGCCTCGACGGCCGCCAGCGCTGCGTCCTGCCCGTCGTGGTCGTCTGGCGTGAAACTGCCGCGCGCGCGCGCGCGCGCGCGTGTGTGTGTGTGTGTCAAGCGGCGGTACGCTGCCAGCGCAGCACGTACATGGTCGCGCGCCCGTCGGACGTCGGCTCAAAGATGCCCGCGGCGGGCGCAACGATCTGCTTGGCCACCTCCTCAAAAAACTCGCGCGTCACACCCGAGCCCGACGCGACCTCGCCCTCGAACGAGATTGAGAGGTCGTGCTGCGTCGCGCGTGAGCACGCCGCCGAGCCTGGGCGCCCGCTGGGTGCGCACCCGCGCCAGGTTGATCACGTGGTACGACGACAGCCATCGCGCCGTGTCGAGCAGCTCGCGGCCGCGCGTCACGTTGAAGCGCAGCTTGATGTTGGGGTTGTACAGCAGGGGCGTGCGCCGGTTGAAGACCTCCTGCTGCAGCCACACGCGCCTTGGTGCACACCGCGTGAGATGTGCAGCGCAACGCGTGCGAGCACCCGTCGCACCGGTTTGGCAGGCTCAGGAGGCCCGGCTGCTGCCCGAGGAACGCGAGTGACGACCGCAGCAAGTGAGGCGACCGCTGCAGGCTGCGCACAAGGTGTGAGACCTAATGCTGTGCGTGCACGAAAGCGCGCACAGGTTGTTGATGAGGTCAAAGTACGCCGGCTCGGTCGCGAGCAGGCGCAGCACGGCCTCAAACACCTCCTGCGAGCGCTGCTCGAGCTTGCGCATGCGCTGTGCGGCGCGCTCCTGGTCTGTCATCTCAGGCTCTGCGCGCTCGTTCGTCAGCAGCGGTGCATCTGGTGCTCGTCGAGCGCGCGCACCGGGCCGCTCGTACGTGTCGTCGGCCGCGGCCAAGTCGGCATTGCTGAGAAAGTCCTCGTGGCGCGTGACGCGGCCCCAGTGCATGACGTTGCGCACGGTCGTGTTGCGGATGATTGAGCCGAGCGCCTGCTGCCGGCGCTGGTGCGGGGGCGGTCAGCGACCATGCTGCTGAGCAGCGCACCCGCGCACCTGGAACGCGCTCACGTCTGCCGTGGCCGGCCCGCTGCTCGCCAGCAGGCACAGCTGAGACGCGTCGTGGGAGAGCAGCTCCCAGACCATGTCGTGGTTGCTCGGGTCAATGAAGAGGATGGGCGCCCTGCGCGCCACATCGTCAGCCGGAGCAGGCCGCTTGGGCCGCAGTGCTTACCAGCCGCGGTCGTCGGCCACGCGCGTCGAGCTGCCGCCAATCGTGAGCAGCGCACGCACGCACTGAACGTCGTTGAGTTGGATCGCGCGGATCAGTGGCGTGCGCCCTGCGCGCGTCGTTGCCGTCGTCGTCAGCAGCAGCAACGAGACATGCGATGGCCACGGTACCGCGGTTGTCGCGCATGTTGACCGCGACCTGGTGGCGCTTCAGCAAACTCTCAAGCACGGCGACGTCGCCGCTCTCGACCGCGAGGTGGAGCACGCCGCGGCCGCGCTCGTCCAGCACGGCCAGCTGCTCAAGGGCGTTCGGCAGGCCCAGCAGCACGTCGAGGCATGCCGTGGCTCTGCGCGGATATCAGTCGGCTACCACACGCACAGGCAGACGCACGTGTGCGTGATGGCGTGCTGCAGCATGTTGAGCCCATCGACGACGCGCCCGGCCATGTTGACGCCTGGGGCGTGTAAGGGGCAGCCGTGCACACATAGAGCGACTGCGCCGCACCATGCTCGAGCAGCCAGCGCAGTCCGTGCGCGTTGTCGCTTGTCACGGCCGTGTGCAGCAGCTCGGCGTCGTAGTGCTGCCACGAGTCCTTCAGCGGGCCCTCGCACTGAGTGCATGCAGTGTCAAAGAGGCTCAGAGCATCAGCAGCCCGCACCAGCATCACAAAGTGCTCCTGCGCGAGCGCCATGGGTGCACGGCCGTCGACGTCCTGCCACGTCACGAGCGCATCCACGAGTGTCTCGTGCGGCGCAGCGCGGTTCACCAGCAGCGCGAGCACGTCAACCGCGCCGCTGGCCGCTGCTGCGTGATGCAGTGGCGTGCGGCGGTCCATGTCGTCGGCCCAGACGGACGCGCCTTTGTCGAGCACGTAGCGCACGACGTCGACGTCGCCGCGCTTGACAGCGGCGATCAGCGGCCTGCCGTGCGGTCAGCGGCTGCCTCAGAGCGACGACAGTACGCTCGCACGTCTCGCCGTGGCGCTCGGTTGACGGCGTGTCCCAGTCGATGCCGGCTGCTGCCCGTCGGCGCAGGACGCGCAGCGGCGTGTCCTCGGCGATCAGCTCGGTCATCGCGTTCGCAGCCGCGCACGCAGGCTCCGGCTCGGGCATCGGCACTTCCTGTGTGCCAAGCAGTCTCAGCTCGGCAGCAGTGCGCAACGAGCCGCGCACGGCGTCAGCACGGCACGTATGACAGACGTGGCGGCGCGGCAGCTGGTCGGCGCGACGCCAGCCAAAGCAGCGCGCGTGCTGCCACTTGCGGCACACCTCGACCGTGCAGCGCACCCACAGGCCGCGGTACTGACCGTCGGGCGCACCTTCGACGCTGCAGCGGCAGCGCACAGGCTCGGATTCGCCGCTGGCCTGTGACGTGTGCGCTTCAGTCCGCTTCACTTTGTGCGCACGCTCGAGCGCACAAACCGGCGGCTGCGGCGGCGCGCTGGTTCGGCATCGCTTGGCACGCGGCGGCGGTGACGATGGCGGCGACGCGGGCTCTGCGACCGCGCAGCGCGTAAGAGTGTGTGCTGTGCCGTGCGTCGGCGAGTATGGCCGTGCCAGGTGTGCGCTGCTGCTGCTCGTCGTCGTCGTCGTCCTGCTCGGCCGAGCTCGCACGGCTGGGGCGGCTGTCCTCGCCGCTCGCGTCCGTCTCACCCTCGCGCACAATCCACTCGGCGTCGCTGTCGTCCGCAAAGTCGTACGTGTCGGGGCTGCACACGGCATTGTCAGCACGCGCGACGACTGCCAGTGCTCGCACTTGTTGTAGGCATTCATCTCAGGCACCATCTTGCCGATACGCCTGCGCACGTCGCTCCTCGTGCCGCGTTGTGCTGCGCCGCCTCCACCTCCGCCGCCTCGCACACGGCGCGCTCTTGCCGGCGCCATCGTCATCGACACTGCGTCCTCCGCACTGTCATCGCCACTGCTGCTCTCGACCGCTGCCCGTGCGCGATCTGCGCGTCCCAACAATGCCGGCGCCGTGTCCTCCGCCGTCGTCGTCACGAGCACCACGTCCGCCTCGGACGACGACGACGACGACGACGACGACGACGAAGACGACGAGAGCAGCCGGCGCCGTCTGCGCGTCATCCTTCACGTGACCACCACACAAAGTGTCACACTATCGAACCTCGACTGCAGGATGCGGCACGTGACGCGCATGATCGTTGTCGCCGCGGCCCTCGCGGCCCTCGCGGCCCTCGCGGCGGCGGCGCGGCGGGCGCAGCCCAACGTGGTGCTGTTCCTGGCGGACGATCTTGGCTAGTGTGTGCGCTGAGCGTGCGGATGGGCGCGCGGATGCGTGACGGCGCGTGGGACAGCGGCGATCTGAGCTCGTACGGCCACCCGACGACGAGCACGCCGAACATCGACGCGCTCGCCGCGGGCGGGGTGCGCTTCACGCAGTTCTACTCGGCGTCGTGCGTGTGCTCGCCATCGCGTGCCGGTGCGGCGATCTTCGCCGCGGCGGACGACCGCACGTGACGGTCGCGCACGTGAGCAGCACTCCTCACCGGCCGCTACCCGATCCGGAGCGGCATGGCCGGCCCCAAGTACGCGATATCGGCGCGATATCGGGTGGGGCACGCCCGCTCACGCCGATCGCAGCTGGGACGGCGGCGTGCTCAGCGCCAGCGCCACCGGCGGCCTTCCGGCCAACGAGACAACGCTGGCGACGCTGCTGCGGCGCGCCGGCTACCGCACGTACGCCGTCGGCAAGTGGTGCGCGCTGGGGTGTGGACCGTGTGCGGAACGTGCGACGAGAGACGACGCAGGCATCTCGGACAGCAGCCGCAGTTCCTGCCGCGCCAGCGCGGCTTTGATGGGTACTACGGCATCCCGTTCTCGAACGACATGGCGCCTAGCGCGTGGTTCCGCAACCCGTTCACGCTCGGTGCGCGCGTACGCTCTACATGGCACCGCTGCTGCTCGTTGTGCTCACCCCGAGGCGCAGGCTTCTGCTCGGCACTGCCCCTCATCGCCAACGAGACCGTCGTTGAGCAGCCCGTCAACCTTGCGACGATCAACGAGCGCTACACGGACGAGGCTGTGCGCTTCATCACGCGCGACAGCAGCCGCACGACGCCCTTCTTCCTGTACATGGTGCGTGCACGCTGCTCGCGGGCCCGCTTGCGGCTGACGCGGTCGAAAGGCCTACAACAACGTGCACGTGCCCAACTTCTGCGCCAAGGAGACGTGCGGCACGAGCCCGCGCGGCCCGTTTGGCGACTCGCTGATCGACGTACGTCGCGTGTGGGCGTGTAGCCCCGGGTAACACGCCAACGCTGCGCAGATGGACAAGAGCGTCGGCCGCGTGCTGCAGACGCTGCGCGAGCAGGGTCTTGAGGAGGACACGATCGTGATCTTCACCAGCGACAATGGCCCGTGGTGCGCTGCCCATGCGCCCTCGCGAGTGGCCGCGCGCGCTCATTGCTGATGCGCAGGCTCATCCAGCAGCAGGACAGCGGCACGTCGGGCCTGCTGCGCGACGGCAAAAAGACGTCGTGGGAGGGTGCGCGCGGGCGGCGCCGGTGGCGCGCGCGCCCGCTGACCGACCGCGTGCGCAGGCGGCTACCGCGTGCCGCTAATCATCAGCTGGCCGAGCACGATCGCAGCGGGCCAGGTCGTGTCGGGCGTGAGCACGACGATGGACCTGTTCACGACCACGCTCAGCCTGAGCGGTGTGGCGCCGCCGGCCGACCGCACGATCGACGGCAAGGACATCTCGTCTCTGCTGCTCCCGGCTGGCGACAAGAGCGCGCGGCACACGCGCAACATCGTCTCGCCGTGGGACGACGACACGTTCTTCTTCTACATGGGCACGCCGAACCTGGACGACCTCGTGAACGAGCCCGGCATCTGGGCCGCGCGTCGCGTGCGTGCAATGCGCCGCTGCCTGCCGCTGCCAACTCACGCGGCCGGGCTGTGCAGGGCCCCTTCAAGCTGCTCTGGGTCACGCTCGACACACCCAACCAGCGCGCCACGTTCCACGATCCGCCGCTGCTATACAACGTCGAGGTCGACCCGAGTGCGTGCTGGCAGTGTCCAGCACAATAGCCACCCGTCTGATGCGCGCGCTCGCTCAGGCGAGAAGTACCCGCTCAACGTGGACGATTACCCGGACGTGGTCGAGGTGATCGTGAGCGCGCGCAGCGCACACGAGGCCGGCGTGCAGCAGGTGGCGAACCAGTGCGTCGGCTTTGACCGCGACCTGTGCCCGTGCTGCGACTGGAATTCGCGCGACCGCTGTGCGTGCCGCGCCGTGCCGTGCCGTGCCGTCGTTCGCGCTGACGCCCATGACGGCACGCGCGCACGCAGACCCGAACGCGCCGCAGTGCACGTGCAACCCAGAGTACTGGACGATACCCGAGTGAGCTTCCGTGCGCGTCGCCGTCTCCATATAGAACATTGTGTACGCTGGATTGATTGTCCTTGTCTGGTCGCTCGTCTCAGAGGTCGCGCACCCACTTCTCGATGAAGCCGATGTTCTCGGCGTTCCACTTGTCGACGAGGCGCACGGGCTGCTGCTCGTTGGTGGCGCTGCACGCCCGCGTCAGACGGTGAGCAGGTGCACAGAAGGCATGTAAGCACGCACCGCGGCTCGCACAGCAGCGAGTACTTGTACAGCCGCTCCTCGGACAGCGCGATCAGCCGGCTGCAGTACTCGTGCACGGCGTCCTCGCGCTGGATGGTGTACGGGTTCGACTGGAACAGCTGCGGTGCCAGCGATGAGTCGGCGCTCGTACACGGAGCCGCGCGCACCGCCAGCCGCTCCACGAGCTGCGCCAGCGTGCGCAGCTTGCCGAAATTGACCAGGCCATTGGGCAGGATCTTTGGGTTGCCATCGTTGGCGAAGATGAGGTCCTTCAGCACGAGTCCTTTTGGACGCACCCACGTCAGACACGCCCCAATCGGAGGCGGCGGCCAGCACGCAGCCGGCACCGAAGAACGGAATAAAGTGCGGGTACTTGCGCAGCTCGATGGCGCGATACGTGCGGTAGTTGGACGCCGGGTCCATCGTTTGCTCGATCTCATGCAGCGTCGCAAGCGAGCGGCTCGAGATGCCCTGTGCGCAAGTCAGCGCGCGGGACACGCACGTTCGCTGCAGTGCACACCTCCCACGTCTTCTTGAGGCGTTGCACCGACGCGCTGTTGAGGCCCGAGATAATGCCCATGACGACGTTGAAGTTGTTGAACTCGCGCAGGATCTGCCTGCAGTGAGCGCGCAGTGAGCCGCGCTTCCGCGACCGCACCTTGAGCAGCTGAATGATGCGCTCGACGACGGCGATGCGCTTCTTGAGGGTGGGCACAATGCAGATCTCGGTGCCGACCCAGAACGAGATCTGGTTGAACCGGTTGACGTACGCCGTCAGGTTGGCCGTCAGGTCCGCGCCCTTGACGTTCTCGCGCGGGTCGCCCCACAGGTAGATCATCAGCTCCTGCGGCTGCACCTTGCGGAAAAAGTCAAATTCGATCAGCGTCATTTGCCTGCGGGCGCGGCAGCTCAGGCGAGGCGGCGGCGGCAGCAGCAGCAGCGGCAGTGCGCGCACCGGCCCATCGCGTTCAGGTCCATCGACATAAAGTCGCTCATGTTGACGTTGGACAGCACCGGCACGCCGTGCAGCACCGCGTCTTGCGCCGCCTGCGCACGTCTCCGCTCCTCGGCGGCGGCGGCCTCGGTCTGTGTGTGCGCCGGGCGTCCGTGGCATGGTGCGGGCTGGTTGGGCACGCACCTGCTTGGCGCGCGCGTTCTGGATCTGCTTGGCGAGGTTCTGGATCTTGGGCGACGCGTTGATCAGCGCCACGAGCGTGTCTACGGGCTCGCACTGTCAGACACGGTGAGCAGCACTGCACGCAGTCCGCACCGAGCGACTGCAGCATCGCCGCGTCCTGGTGAAAGTCGAACCAGCACGACTCCATCCACTTCTTGACAAAGTTGATCGCGCTGGCGTGCCGCGTGCACGCTCAGCAAGGGGGGGGGGGGGGGGGGGGGGGGGGCGCCGCACACCACCGGCGCACACGCACCGGTACTGGATGCGCCAACCCCACTTGTTAAAGTACTCGAGCTGTTCGGGCGTCGCGTTGGCCGGCGTGACGACCTGCGGGCCGTGGTATGAGTCCGCTGCAGCACGACACGCTCGGCGTCCGCGACCTGGATGCGCTCGAGCACTTTGTCCATCAGCTCGCGCGGCTTCATGATGTGCCGGAAGGCCAGGAGGAACGTGCGCATGTACTCGTGGTCTGCGCAGCGCGCGATTGAGCTACGCGCGGCAGCGAGCACCGTGAGGCGCACCCTGCGCGTCCTCATTCGCCAGTCGCTCCACGAGGATGTCGACAGTGCCGGCCTCGACGAGCGTGCGGCTGCCCTTGACCTTGAGCACGAGTACGACCTGTGGGCCGTTGCGTTAGCGAGCGTCTCTTCGGCGCATTGCCGCACCTTGTCGTTCTCGATCGTCTCGACCGTGTCCTCGACCTCGGCGCCGTCAGCAGCGGCATCGCTCTCGAGCACAGCCGGGCGCTGCGATGCGGTCGGTGATGCGGCCGCGGCCTCGGACACTGTGCGGCCTGTCTCAGCAGGCGGTCGAGCGGCACACAGAGCGAGTGCGCACGCTCTGACGCGTTCGTCTGCCGCCTCGCCTGCTGCTGCAGCGGCTGCGGGACAAGACCCATCGTCTGGATGTTGATCTGGCCGTCGGGCGTCTTGGGCTTGAGCACGCGCTTCTTGATCGAGCTGTAGAGGAACTGGACGGCGCTGGCAAGCTGGCTGTTGCCCGGCTGCGCAATGTCGCTCGAGGCGGCGACGCTGACCTGTTGCGTGTGCCACCGCTTCGCCTCGTCCGAGGACCACACGTGCGGCGTGTGGTACATCGACAGTTCCATGTCCGTCTGCATGCGGTCAGGTTGCGCAATGAGTACGAGGCAGCCGAGCGCACCTCGCTGTCGTCGAGTGCTGACCCGTCGCTCGCGCGCCCCTTGTCGGCGGGCACGTCGTCCATGCTCTCCTGCGATGGCGACCGCACGGCCGCGCGCGGGCTGGCCGCGATCTCGGGCGTTTTCGTCGGCGGCGGCGGGATGCTGTGTCGACGTTACGCCCACAAGCCGCACAAGCGCCTGCGCACGCACCTCTGCACGAGCGGGCTTGGGTCGCTCGGCACGCTCAGCTGCAGCACGCTTTCGTCCTCGGCCCCATCCGTGCTTGCGACGCACAGGCCGATCGTCGTGGCCACGTCCGCGAGCCCCTTGGCGCGCAGGAACGTCTCGCTGTCGGCCGCGCGCAAGTCGAGCGCCTGGCCCGAGGCCGAGATGTAGCGCGACTGTTGTGCGGGTCGCACGTCAGCCTGCCGCCGCACGAGAGCGCAGGGCCGCACCCTGCGGTGCTGTGCATCAGGCACGCGCAGCACGTTGACGCGGCGCTGCGGCTCTGGTTCGGGCTGCGCGTGGTCCGCCGACGTCTGCGCGCTGCGGTGAGCCGTTCTTTGATGCTGCGGTCGACAGCAGCACGCACCTGGCTCGAGACCGAGTTGTCGGTGTTGAGCCGCGCCCGGTGCGCGCCTACAACGGGGATGAAGTGCGTGAAGCCGAGCGGCTGCTTGACTTCGTCTGCGCGCTCGCAGTCATCAGCGCATGATGCATAACAACGCACGCATGTACCACTCGTCTGCAGCCGCAGCCGCTCCTCGCCCGTCTCCTGGTCGCGCTGGAAGGCGATGCTCATCTGCTGCTGTGGGTGCGGCTGCGCCGCACCGGGCTCGCGCCGCCCGAGTTCGGCCTGCAGGTGCGCGTTGACGGCGGCCTTGACGGTGCGTGCGAGGCCGAGCACGAGCGCGCTGAGCTGTATGCGCGCCCCGTCAAGCCAACACATGCGCGCGCAACACGGCCCGCACCTGGCGCCGCGCGTCGGCGTCGTAGCCGTCCGGCGCCGTCATCTGCCGCACAAAGGCGACGAGCGGCGCGGCGGCGCCCTTGATCGCAGCGGCGTCGATGCCCGGCAGCGCGGCGATGCGTTTGAGGCTGGTGGCCGCCGTGAGACCAGAGAGAGAGAGCGAGAGAGCGAGAGAGCGAGAGAGAGAGAGAGATAGAGAGAGAGAGAGATAGAGAGAGAGAGAGAGATAGAGAGAGAGAGAGAGAGAGAGAGAGAGAGAGAGAGAGAGAGAGAGAGAGAGAGAGAGAGAGAGAGAGAGAGAGAGAGAGAGAGGCAGCAGCTGCCGCGCACCTGTCCATGACCTCGATGAAGCGGTGCACGATCGGCTCGCGCTGCATCGCAGCGTCGCGGCTGTGAACGAGGATCTCGGAGCACTTGCGCACGAACGTCTCGACGCTCTCCTTGAGCGCGGCGTCGCCCGCTACAGTGCTGCTCGATGGCTCATTGATCGATGGTCGCGGCAACGTCGGTGTGGCGGGCGCCACGGCTCGCTGCGACAGCTGGTACTTGACGGCCGCGACAATGCTCGCGACGGCCGCGAGCACCTCTTGCGTGCGCGCTGCGCCCTCGTTGCCGTCGCCCGCCGGCGCGTCGTACAGCTGCCCGCGCGCGGTCTCAGAACAGCGCGCCAACACAAACAACAGCAGCCCGCAACCTGGTCGAGCGCGGCGCGCAGCTCGACGGCCGCGGTGCGGATCTCGGCGCTGTTGCTCTCGCGCCCGACCACGAGCCGCACCGTTTCCAGCACGGCCTGCAGCTGCCGCAGCGCGGCGTGGCGCGGCTCGCGGCGGCGCACGGCGTCGACCAGCTTCAAAACGCGTGCGAAACGGTGCGTTTCAGCTGTCGTTGCGGAGAGGCAAGCGGCGGTGGAAGCGCAGTGGAGGCGGCAGCAGCGGTGACGACAGGCAGCGGGCAGCGGGCAGCGACGCGCGCACCTTGCCGACGTCGGCCGCGAAGACGCGCACCGGCTCATCCGCACTGGCCATCGCTGTGGATCAATGCACAAACATAGTCGGTACATAGGCGTCCTCTTTGCCGATGGCTTCAAGACATGTTGCGACCAGCGACCACCACACACAGCATCAAAAGAGCAAGACTCTCTGGCCCAAATGACTCACCGCAGCAATGGAGCCATCGGTCGGTAAGATTGCCACGCCGTAGCAAAAGTTCATGAGGCCTTGAGCCCAGACGTGAACGCGCTCGCCCTCGAGCGTCCAGGCCGACAGCTTGTCCTTCTCGCCGACGACCAGCACGCGCGCGACCGCGTCCCAGGCGAGGCCGGCGGGGCTGCTGAGCTGGCCCTGGCCGATGCAGCGCACAAACTGGCCCGTCTCGA
>CALSCO010000587.1:0-13307 GCA_943704415.1 Parvularia atlantis | reverse complement strand
CCCCCCTCTTAACAACAACGCCAGCCGCAGCGCCTCAAGCCCGTCTCGGTCGCGATGGCGCAGTCGCCGTACCGCGAGGAGCCGCAGCCGGCGGCGGCCGCCTCGCCGCCCGTGCCCGCATCACGCGAGCAGGCCAACGGCGGCACCACGCCCGTGCCCGCCGCGCGCAAGGCGCCCCCGCCGTCGCTCCCGCCCAAGGGGAACGGCCCCGCACCGGCGCTGCCGCCCAAGGGCAACTCGAACCCGTCACTCGCCGTCGGCACGGGCGCCCCGTCGATGCCGCCGCCCTCGCGCGCCCCGCCCACGCCGTCGCAGCCGCAGCGGCCCCCACCGACGCCGCAGCAGCCGGCCACACCCGCGCCGACCCCGGCCACGCCCTCGCCCCCGCCCCCATCCGCGTCGGCGTCGGCCCCGTCCGAGCTCAACCCGACGTCGATGAGCTACAAGACGGTCAATAAGGACGAGAACGAGGAGGAGTCGACCGGCCTGCTGAGCAAGCTGAGCAACATGTTCTTTGGCGGTGCGGCGCGTGCGTCGTGGCGCGCGTGCGTGCCCTGACGCCGGTTGGTGCAGGCAACAAGATCATGGAGATCTCGGCGCCGACCAACTTTAAGCACGAGGTCCACGTCGGCTTTGACAAGGACACGCAGGACTTCACCGGGCTGCCGGAGGAGTGGCGCCAGATGCTCGACCAGTCTGGCATCAGCAAAGAGGAGCAGAAGAGCAACCCGCAGGCCGTCCTGGACGCGCTGCAGTTCCTCACCAAGAGCCCCCAGCGCGACGAGGACGCCATCTATTACAAGTTTGGCGTCGTCCCGAGCATGCCCAAGAAGCCCGCCCCGCCGCCCAGCTCCTCCTCGCCCTCCCCGAGCCCGGCGCCGGCAGTGCCCGTGCGTTGCGCCTGCGCGGGGCGCGCCATGTGGCCTCACGCCGGTGCTGCTGCAGTCGCGCGCCGCACCCGGGCCGCCCCCGCCCAAGAAGCTCTCGCCCGACGACAGCGACACGCACGACAAGAAGCGTGCGCACGCCACCCCTCCATCACGCGCGCGTCTCACCTGCGCCGCCGCAGCCGGACCGCCGCCCCTTCCGCCGCCAAAGACCGGCAACCGCACGTCGATCGCGCCTCCGCCGTCCAAGCCCGGGCCACCCACGCCCGCGGCGGCATCCCAGGCGCCACCCCCGCCCGCCGCCGGCGGCAAGAAGCCGACCAACGAGGTCGAGCAGACCGGGGCGGTGCAGCGGAGACCCAAGGCCAAGGTCAGCGACGAGGAGGTCGTGGAGCGGCTGCGGGCCATCGTCACGGACGCCGACCCGACCAAGCTGTACAAAAACTTCCACAAGATCGGCCAGGGCGCGTCCGGCGGCGTGTACACGGCAACCGAGGTAGCGAACGGCAGGACGGTGTGCGCCTGGTGCCGTCTGCCGCGCGCGCGCTCACGCCGATCGATCGACCGACAGGTGGCCATCAAGCAGATGAACCTGGAGCAGCAGCCCAAGAAGGAGCTGATCATCAACGAGATCCTCGTGATGAAGGACAGCAAGCAGGACAACATCATCAACTACATCGACTCGTTCCTGTACAAGGGCGACCTGTGGGTGCGTGCAGCGAGCCGCGCGCCGCACGCAGCACGCAGCACGGCGCTGCCTCACCGCCGCACCGCAGGTGGTCATGGACTACATGGACGGCGGCTCACTTACGGACGTCGTCACCAACAACATCATGACCGAGCGCCAGATTGCCGCCGTCTGTCGCGAGGTGCGTTCGAGCGACGCGCGGAGCCGTGCCGCTGACCAGGCCCACCCATGTGGCAGACCCTGCTCGGCCTGGAGCACTTGCACTCGAAGAACGTGATCCACCGCGACATCAAGTCGGACAACGTGTTGCTCGCGCTGGACGGGCGCGTCAAGCTCAGTGCGTGCCGCCGTTGTGCACGCGAGTGTGCGCGCTCAACCCGCCGCGCAGCCGACTTTGGCTTTTGCGCACAGCTCGGCGAGGCAAGCTCAAAGCGCACAACCATGGTCGGCACGCCGTACTGGATGGCGCCTGAGGTCGTTACGCGCAAGGAGTACGGCCCGAAGGTGCGCCGGTGGCCGTTGCGTCGTCGGCACGCCTGAGCGGGAGGGGCCAGGTCGACATCTGGAGCTTGGGGATCATGGCCATTGAGATGATCGAGGGCGAGCCGCCGTACCTGAACGAGAACCCGCTGAGAGTGCGCGCGTGCGCGCGGTGGCTGGGGCGTCGTCCTGAGCCCGGCCGCACCAGGCGCTGTACCTGATCGCCACCAACGGGACACCGCAACTACAAAACCCGGACGCGCTCTCGCCCATCTTCCGCGACTTTTTGTCCAAGTGCCTCGAGGTCGACGTCGAGAAGCGCGGCTCTGCGACCGAGATGCTCCGGGTGCGTACGTGCGACCGGGCGTGGTGGCACGTGTGGGGCGCATGGTGGCCTGGTGGCCTGGTGGCACGTGTGGGGCGTGCCAAAATGTGTATGGCGCGTGTGGGCATGTGAGCGCATGTGGGCGCGTGTGGGCGCAACCGCCTTGCCGCCAGGCTGACCACGCTCACCAGCACCGCTTCCTCGAAAAGGCCGACCCGCTCAAGTCGCTCGTGCCGCTGATCAAGGCCGCACGAGCAGCCAAGGGCCACTAGCCCGCCCCTGTTCTCGTTCCACCGCAATACTCTCTCCCCCTTCATGACCCATCGCTTGGTTGTTTATCCGTCCTGTCTCCCTGTGTGCGCGGTGGCCTTGTGTGAACCGGCGCGGTGCATAAAGCGGCGCCGCGGGTGCCAGCAATAAAAACAATTAGTAGTCCCAGGGCGTGAACGGGATGCCATACTCGTCCAGCAGGCTGTACAGGCGCTCGTTGTGCGGCTTGAAGAAGCGCCGGAGCCGGTCGCGCATCTGCAGGCCCATGCGGCTGCCGACCTCGCTGTCGGGCGGCGCCTCGGTCGCGCTGTCTAGGTGGACGGCCTCCGCGCTAACGGCGTTGCGCCGGCCAAAGACGTACTTGTTGGCCGTGATCGGCGTCCAGTCGATGTCGGGCAGGCCGAGGAACTCGGCCACGCGCGCCATGACGGCCTCGGTGTCGCTGTACATGTCCTCGGAGCGAATCACGAGCAGCTGCTGCAGCGGGAACTGGCGCAGATACTCGAGCATCTGGTCCGCGTACAGGCCGCGGTGGAGCAGCTGCAGGATCCACGTGCTCTTGCGCTTGCGCCCATTGACTGCGGTGGCGGCCGGGGCCGCGTCGGCGTGCGGGCCGTTCAGGGCCGCGTCCGGCTGGGCCTGCACAGCCTGCGCGCCGTCGATTGTCTTGGCCGCGTCGTCCATCTCCGCAAAGTACTCGGCCTCGAGGCGCCGGTGGCACTCAAACTCGTCCTGCCGCGTGCGCGCGTGAGCACGAGGCGGGCGACGGCGCGCCGCAACGAACCACGCGCGTGCTCAGGTCGTCGCACTTGTCAAAGATGCCCAGCTCGATGTTGATCGCCTGCTCGAACGAGAGCGTGACGCGGCCGGGCAGGAGTGCGTGCACGTAGTGCGAGAAGGCGCGCTCGACTGGGTCGCGCAGGAGGAAGATGAGCCGGATGTCGGGCACGGCGTGGCGGATGCGCGCGGCGACGTAGGGCGGGTAGACGTAGTTGGGCGTGGACTCGCCCGTGATGCGGTTGAGGGCGAGGTCGCTCGGAACGTACGGGAAGTTATCGATGTAGTCGGACGCGTTGCGCTGGGCCATCGCCTCGCTGTCGAAGAAGCGCACCTCCTTGTCGCCGACAACGCGCCGCAGCAGCTTGGCGCCCTCCTTGAGCTCGCGCAGCAGGCGGTCGGTGCACATTGGGCTGAGGATGCCGAGCACGTTGGGGTGCCGGATGAGGTAGTTGTACATGGACGTCGTGCCGCACTTTTGCCCGCCTGGAACGGGGTGTGAGGCGTCGCGAGGAGCACGCGTGCGCCCGCGCGCGCGCACCGACGATGATGAACGACGGGCGCATCTGCTCCATAGGCGTCATGGGCGACACGTTGAGCACGGGGCACGAGATCGGTTCGGGCCCGCGGTCCGTCAGCGTGTACGTCTCGATCGGGTCCATCAGCGGGAGCCGCGTGCCGTGCGCGTTTGGGCCGACGAGCGCCAGCTGCCGCCCGGCCGCTGCCGCTGAGCGCGCCGCGTCGCCGCCGCCCGGGCGGGTCACCGGCGCCGGCGCCGGCACGGGCAGCAGGCCGCACGCCCACAGCAGGCCCGCGCACACGCACACCGACGTCGCCGCGCGTGCAAGGGGGCCGCGCGCCATGCTGCGTGGCCAACGTCTGAGAGAAGAAGAAGAAAAAAAAATTTGGTTGCTTTCCCAGATTTACGTGTCATCCTTGCGCAGGGGACCATGCAACGACTTGGCTCGCACACGGGGCTGAAGTCCGTGATAGGAGCGCAACTAATCTTCTCTGTATCGTTCCAACTTTAGCAAATGTCACGTCGGGTTTCCCCTTCGGACAAGACGAAGTGCTCTTCGCTCGCGCTTATGGCCACGGCACGCACGTGATCCGACAATCGATTGTGGGACGCCGGGCACTGGGCCACATGACATCATCACTCTCACGCCGCCACCAGTGCGCCCTGCTGAGCGCGCAGAAAGACGGCCACGGCGGCGAGGAGGCCGGCGAGGAGCACAAACGCGACGAGGGTGAGGCTGGGCGTGCCGCTCGCGTGCTTGCTGCCGCGGCGCGGGTCACGCGGCGGGAGCATCATCTGCGAGAGCAGTGCTGGTGAGGCTGGCGATGCGTTGCGGCGCGCGCGCTGTGTAGCGGTGCCTTGTGCTGGCACGGTCGCGGCGGCGCGCAGGCGGGCGAGCTCCTCGTCCCAGTCGTGCTCGGGCGGGGGCGGCGGCGGGGGCAGCTCGGGCCGGTCGTCGTCGGCGTCGGCGTTTTCGTGGTCGACGGCGTCAGCGTCGAGGTCGTCCTGGCGGTCCGCCTCGCGGATGATCTCGCTCATTGTCCACCTGTGCTGCTGCCCCTCGCCAGCGTCCCGGTCGGGCTCGCCCGGGCGGACGAGCTCGGAGCGGTCGTGCACGTGCCAGCACCGGCTGCCGTACGGGCAAAAGCCGTGCTTGCGGAAGGCTGCGGGCGACACGCGCGCGTGAGAGGGGGTGGGGAGGGTTGGCGTTGGCGTGGCGCACCGTTGCATAGCTCGGTTTTGTAGCCTTTGCCCTTCCAGCTCTTGGGCGCGAGCTCGAGCGGGAGCTGCTGCAGCTCGTCCTCTGAGTGTGCGTACTTGCACTGCTTGCCAAAGCTGCAATGGCCGCGCACGTACTTGGACTTGCACAGCTCCGTGCGCCAGGTCGGGTCTGGCCGCAGCTCGGCGCGCGTGTGTGCGTTGAGGCACGCCGCACCAAACGGGCACGACCCGGGCTGGCGCTCCTCCGTGTGGCACATGTTCGTCTTGTAGAGCATGCGCTCGCGCGGGCTGAGCTGCTCAAAGGCGAGCGGGCGGACGGGTGTGGCCTCGGGTGCGGCCTCGCCAGCGCCCTCGCCGATGGCGTCGTCCTCGTCGTGCGGTGCGGCTGCGCGCACAAACTTGGTCGGCACGTCCCGCAGCGACACGGTCTCGCTCCCGTCCGCCGTCGTACGCAGTCCGAGCAGGCGCTTGAGCGTGTTGCTGTCGCGGCTGCTGCCGCCCGCGTCAGCTGGCTGGACGTCGCGCGCACGCAGGGGCAGCACGGTCGACGCGCTGCGCTCGGGCGTGCCCAGCGCGGCCTTGAGCGCGCGCGTGTCGTCGTCCTCCGCCTCCGCCTCGGTGAGCGCACGCGCCGTGACCGCCGCGTCCTCCGCAAAGTTGAGCCGCTTGGGCAGGTCAGCGTCGACCGTTCGCGCGGGTGACTTGCGGCGGCGCGAGGGCGAGACCGAGTTTGTGCAGGCGCGCATGCGCACGTAGGGCGACGCCTCAACGCCCGCACCCGCCGGCAGCAGCAGCGCCTGGGCCGCGCGCGCGCCAGGTGACACGCCCGCGCACTGAGCGACCGGCGGCGTACCTTCAACCCGTCGTCCATGATGCCTTTCGCGCGCGCTCAGACGATGGGTGAAGATACCGGTTGCACACTTGGCACTCTCAGCGCCATGTACGGACACCTGTGCCCGTTCCAGGGCCCGAGGGGCTCGCTCAGCGCCGTGACCAGCGTGGACTACGTCAACGAGCGCGGGACAACGATTGGGTCGCGTGCACAAGACCCAACGGCGCCTGGGCAACGGCCGACTTGTGCGGCGTGGCGCGCCACACGCAGCTGTACCTGAAGACGCGTGCGCACGACGCCGCGCCGCGCCACTCGCCCAGCGGACACTTGCTTTTGTGAGGTGGCTCGCACGGGCACAGGCGTGGATGCTCGGCGCACCCCCCTCATGTGACACCAAACGTGTTGCACGCACTCAGCGGTCACGCTCCGGCACCCAGCGGCGCAGCGGCAGCTCCTTTATCTGGAACCGGCGCAGCACGTCCGGCGTCGCGCAGTCAGCCAGCGTGAGGCCGTCGGGCAGGATCACGTGCAGCAGCAGGATGTCCTGTGAGGCGTTCAGCGCGAGCGCGCGGCCGGGAGCCCAGCGCGCGGGCGCACCTTGACGACCTGGCCCGACACGCGGTTGAGGTTCGACAGCAGCTGCCAGTTGAGTGGGTAGTGTGGGCTCGACCCGACGTCGTCTGGCACGCGCCCTTGCCCGGGCGACGCGTACGACGGGAAGACGATGACCGAGAAGCTGTATGTGCGCATGCATGAGGCCGCTGCGCGGGGGCTCATCGGCGCACGCACTCCGAGTGATAGAAGACCGGCCCCTGTTTGTAGATGACTGGGCAGGCCGTCAGCTACGCACAGGCCACGTCGCATGCACGCACCCCAGTCGACGCCGTACTTGAGCCCAGACTTGGGCACCCAGCCCTTGCTGCGCAGGTGGTGGTACGCCGCGTACGACACGGGGAAGCCCTTACTGTTGGCGCAGAAGCTCGTCCAGCAGTGCTGGATCGTCAGCGGGATCTGCGCGCGCGCGGCGATGAGTCTGGCACGCCAGCGCGCGGCCTAGCGCGCACCGTGTCCTTCGGGTCGCGCTTGACACGCAGACAGCCGAGGCCGTACTGCAGAAAGAACGCCTCCTCTAGCCCCAGCTGCAGAAACTCGTCCGTCTTTGTATAGCGCTTGCGCTGCCGCGGCGCACGTCAGCGTCGTCGCCACCTCGCGTGCCCGCGCACCGCCGGTACCGCTGGCCCGCCTTGCGCCTCCTGCTCTTCGTGGTCGTCCTGCTGATCGTTGTCGTCCTGCTGGTCGTCCTGCTGATCGTTGTCGTCCTGCTGATCATCCTGTTGGTCGTCGTCGTTGTCGTCGTCGTTGTCGTCGGCATCGTCTTCCTGCGGCTGTTCAGCCTCTCGCTCTTCGTCCTGCTGCGGCTGCTCATCCGCGCGCTGTTCGTCCTCCAGGTCATCACCGCGCGCCGCGCCACCGCTTGAGAGCACGGCGAGGTCGAGAAACTGGTCGACGTCGTCCTCGCCAGCCATTGCCACTGGTGCCACCGCCGCGGACGCCACCGCCGCCGTGCGCTGCTTTTGCGCGCGCCGCTTGCGCTTCTCGCGCATGCGCTCCCGGTTGAGCTTGCGCTGCAGCTGGCGCTCGGTGGTGGTGACGGGCGCGCGCCGCATGTTGAGCTGCCGGACGGTATGGTCAAACATGGGCTCGGCCTTGGACAGCATGCCCTTGCCGAAGAAGCCCTGTGCGTTCAGCGCGAACTTCTCGTGCTTGCCCGTGACCCACACGCTGTGCCCGACGTGCAGCCCCACAAACGTCGCCGGGTAGTCCGACACGCGCCCATCCTCGTCCACCCTGATCGGCAGGCCGATCTCGAACCGCTTGCGCAGCTGCCGGCTGCACGCCTTAGCCCGGCTCGGCCGCAGAAAGTCGCCCGGCGGTCGCGCCGGCTGGTTGCGTCGCATCTGCTCCGCCATGCTGGCAATTGCGCGATGGCAGACACCGGGCTCGTCGGACGCTTCACCGCGCTCGACGTCGCCTCGCCGCCCGCGGCGGCCAGCGCGCCCGCCGTCACCGTCGTCTTCCACGGCGCGTGCGCCGGGCATCGATTCGTGCGGCGCAACGTCGTCGACACGACCGTCGAGCGGCCCGAGCGCCTCGACGCCGTACGGTGCGTGCGCACCCGATGCGCTTTGAGCACCACCGCGCTCACTGGCCGTGCAGCGACGGCGTCGAGTCGCTCCAGGCGGCCATCGCGGCACACGGCGCGCCGCGGCAGCTGGTCGTGCGCGAGTCGCAGCGCCACGTCGCCCTCACCGACGCGCCCGTGCTGGCCGCGCACGACCGCGCCTTCATCGACGACCTCACGCGCTGGTGCGACACGGCCGCCGCCGCGCTTGCCCGCGGCGAGCTCGAGCTGCCCGCGTCCCTGCCCACGAACGACCTGTACCTGTGCGCGCACTCGCACACGGCCATGACCGGTGCGCTCGGCGCCGCGTTCGATGCCGTCGATGCGGCCTGCGCCGGTGGCCGCGCCAGTTTCGCCGCCGTGCGCCCGCCTGGGCACCACGCAAAGTGCGGCGACCCGTCGGGCTTCTGCTACGTCAACAACGTCGTCTGCGCGGCCATGTACGCCGCGGGCGTGCACAGGATCTCGCGCGTCGCCATCGTCGACATCGACCTGCACCACGGCGACGGTACGACGGCAGGCGGCGCGTGGTGCCGCTCCAGTCTCACGCCGCCTGCACAGGCACGCAGCAGATCGTGCGCAAGCTCTCGCTCGAGCGGCCGGGCCAGCCCGCGCTCTTCTATGGGTCGCTGCACGACGTGCTCTCGTTCCCGACCGAGATCTACGACGAGCACAAGGTCAACGAGGCCTCGCTTTGCGTCGCCGCGCACGGCTTGCACCTCTGGAACGTCCACCTCGAGCCGTACAAGTCGGTCGGCGAGTACGAGCAGCTCTACCGTGACAAGTACAGCGCGCTCGTGCGCCAGGCCGACCGCTTCCTCGCCGCCGGCAAGCCCGCCGAGTGCCTGGTGCGGTACCGGCGCCGCGTCATGGCGCTGACGTCCGCCCGCGCGCGCAGATTATCGTCAGCGCCGGCTTTGACGCGCACGAGAAGGAGACGCCGGGCATCCAGCGCCACAAGCGCCACGTGCCCGACCGCTTCTACCACCGCTTCACGGAGGACCTGCAAGCGGTGCGCGCCGCGCTGACACGTGCTCGGCCCGCTAGTGACACGGCGCGCGCAGGTGGCAACGGCGCGCTGCGGCGGCCGGCTCGTGTCAGTGCTCGAGGGCGGCTACTCGCACGACGCGCTGGCCATGGGCGTGTCGGGCCACATCGGCGCGCTGCTCGGGCTGAGCGAGGCGCACAGCAAGTACACCGTCCGGCCCGGGCGCAGCGGCGTCACGACGCGCAACGCGGCCAAGGCCGCCCCAACCACGCCGTCCGTCAAGGCCGAGCCGGGCATGCCCGCCGCGTTGACGCCACCGCCGCGCGCCACCGCCAGCGCTGCCGCATCGCCGCGCACGCCTGCAGAACCGCCGCAAGCTGTCTCGCCAGCCGCAGCCACACCACCACCCAAGCCCTCACCCGGCGCATTGTGACTGTACACGGCGCACCGGGTAGCTTCTGCTCACCTACCAAATCGTTGCTGGCAGTGCGCGTACTGGTGCAGCGCGGCTTCGACGTTGTGCTCGTCGGGCGCGGCGTCTTGGCAGTGGCTGTGACGGCGGTCAGGCGCCACCACCAGCGCACGCACGGCACGCACTAGATCTCGGTCAGGCGCACGTGCCACGGGTCGTAGCCGTGCAGACGCAGCACGGGCCCGCACGCGATCAGCAGCTCGGGCTCATCATCGCCCATGTGCTCGGCCACGCGCGCCACCGTCACCTCGCCCGGGCTGCTCACGGTTGCCGCCAGCTCAGCCGCGACGCGCACGAGGCGCTGCTTGCCCTTGCGTCGCCCGTCCGTGAACCGCACGAGCAGGCGCCCCGGGTCACACGGCACTGCACACGTCCGGCACGCGCCGCCGTCGCCCACGCCGCGCGCTCGGCAGGCCGCCGCCAGCCGCGCGACGTCGTCCGCCACGTGCACCGTCAGCTCGCGCACGCCGCGCGCGTGCAGCGCCGCCGCCAGGCGTGCGACGTCGTCCGGTCCGGCGCGCTCGCCTTCGTCCAGCACGACGGCCACGTGCCGCGGCACCTTGGCCAGCGGCGCCACGTGCACCGGCAGCGGCCTGCGCGCCGGGCGCCACAGCCGCGCCACGCCCGCTGCGCGCAGCAGCCGCGCCAGCCGCGCCGCGCCCTCCAACGCCGCCGCGACGAGGAAGCCGAACACGTGCTCCATGTGAGGCTGATGTCAGACTTCAGCCATGGCGCACAAGCCGAGCTTCGCGGCGGGCCCGCTTGACGAGGCCCGCGCGCGCGCGTCGTTCGACTGGTGGGCGCTCAAGCTGGGCTGGTTCACCGAGGACGTGGTCGCGCTGCAGCAGCGCGTCTGGGGCACGCTCGAGCGCGATCCGCTCTTCCGCCAGCCCCTGGTCGAGCTCGAGCTCTCGCGCGAGCAGATGCGCGAGCTCGCCTTCCGCCAGGTCAAGCGCCTGGTCGAGTACCAGTTTGTCAGCCAGGACGACATGTTCAGCAATCCCATGCTCATGGCCGAGCTGCCCACGCTGTTTGGCGCGTTTGACTGGTCCATGTCGGCCAAGTACTTTCTGCACTTCCAGAGTGCGGGGCGGGCGGGTGCCGCGCGACTCGCTGACCGCAGCCGCGCGCGCATCGCAGTGTTTGCCGGCACGATCGCGGCCTCGGGCACGGAGCGCCACCGCGAGTTTATTGAAAAGTCGCAGAACCTCGAGTACTTTGGCTGCTTCTGCCTGACCGAGGTGGGCGAGCGACGCGCGCGCACAAACGTGTGTGAACTGAGCGCAGGGGGCGCGCGCAGATGAGCCATGGCACCAACACGCGCGCAATGCGCACGACGGCCACGTACGACGCCAAGACGCAGGAGTTTGTCATCCACACGCCCGACATGGAGGCGGCCAAGATCTGGGTGGGCAACCTGGGCAAGACGGCCACGCACGGCATCGTTTACGCGCAACTCATCACGCCCGACGGCACCAACCACGGTAAGGACTGGTGGGGCAGTGGGGGGGTGTTGTGGGTGGTCGGCATGCTGGTTGCGGCTCTCGGGCTTGTTTTTCGCACAATCGCGCTCGACTCCACTTATCCCCGCGCTGTCGCGCTGGCACTCGTTCCGCACTGCCCATCTCGCGCTATCCCAGCCCCAAACCTGACTCGCGCCACGCAACACAGGGCTGCACTCGTTCGTTGTGCCGCTGCGCAACCCGAGAGACCTGACGGCCTACCCGGGCGTGCTCGTGGGCGACCTCGGCCGCAAGCTCGGCCAGAACGGGCTCGACAACGGCATTGTCCTATTTGACCACTACCGCATCCCGCGCGTCAATCTGCTCAACCGCACGGGCGATGTCGCGCCCAACGGCAAGTACATCAGCCCGTTCAAGGACCCCAACAAGCGCTTCGGCGCGGCCCTTGGCGCGCTCTCGGGCGGCCGCGTCGGCATCACCGCCATGGCCGCACAGAACCTGGCCAGCGCCCTGCCCATCGCCGTGCGCTACTCGGCCGTGCGCCGCCAGTTTGGCCCGCCGGGCAAGCCTGAGCAGCCCGTGCTCGAGTACCAGCTGCAGCAGTGGCGCCTCCTGCCGCTCTTGGCCGGCGCCTTTGCCGTCGACCGGTTTGCGCGCTCGCTGTTTGAGAACTACATCGAGCTGCAGGCGGGTCTGCTCACGGGTGACAAGAGCGACCGCCAGGCCGAGCTCGGCAAGGAGATCCACGCCATCTCGTCCTCGTCGAAGCCATACGCGACGTGGTTTGCGCGCGGTGCGCGTCGTCGCGCGCAGGTTTGGACCACGCTGACGGACTTCCGCGTCAGACGCCATCCAGATGTGCCGCGAGGCGTGCGGCGGCCACGGCTACCTCGCCGTGAACCGGCTGGGCACGCTGCGCGAGTGCGTGCGCTGCCCCCTTCCCCTGCGCCTGCTTGTGCTGATCAGCGCCGCGCGCGTGCACGCACGCAGCGACAACGACCCCAACTGCACGTACGAGGGCGACAACTCGGTCCTGTGCCAGCAGACGAGCAACTACCTCCTGGACGTGCTGCGCGAGGCCCAGCGCGGCGGCAAGATCGAGACGGCGCTCGGCGCGGCCGACTTTGTGGGCAACTACGCCGCGATCCTGCGCACGCGCGGACAGGCGCGCGAGCCCAAGCACTTTGCCGACCCGGCGCACTACGTCGCCGCGTACGACTGGGTCGTCTGCTACCGCCTGACCGAGGCCGCGGCGCACTACGCGGCGGAGCTGCGCGCGGGAAAGGACGAGTTTGCCGCGCGCAACGACAGCCAGGTCTACCACCTGCGCGACGCGGCCATGGCGTTCATGGAGCGCCTGATCATCGTGCGCTTCCTCGAGCACATCGCCGCGGGCGACTACGGCGCACGCGAGCGCGCGGTGCTGCAGCGCCTGTGCGACCTATTCGCGACGTGGTCGCTCGAGCGCCAGCTGCCCGTGCTGTACGAGGGCGGGTACATCACTGGCGCCGAGCCCGCGCGCGCGCTCAAGCAGGCCGTGCGCGACCTCTGCGGCGCGCTCAAGGACGACGCCGTGGCCCTAGCCGACGTGCTCGCGCCGACGGACGGCGTGCTCTTCGCGCCCATCGGCCAATCCAACGGCGACGCGTACAAGAACCTGTTCAATGCGATCATGACCGCGCCGCGCGCGCTCGAGCGGGCCACCTTCTGGCAAGAGTTCCAGGACAAGCCCGTGCCCGGCTCGCGTCGGGCGGCCTGGTCCAAGCTCTGATCACGTGTTATGTGACAGTTTGCGGCTGGGAGACCTTTTCGCGCTTTATGAAGCAAAGTACCCACTTCTCTCCATTTTCTCTTTTCCGTCTGCGCACTCTGCTCCAGTGAGCGACTCCGCTTTGTTTGCTTTTGCACAACATGTTTGCAATTCGGCTTTACAGGTGCGTATAAAAGTGCGCGCCTTGTGTCTTTCCAACCATTCATGAACCATTATGCTATTCTGATCTGCAAACACGTCTGCATCAACGATCCTATCTGGCGAAGCGCTATGGGGTCTCCAATATGACACTACAACGGTGGCAGCGCCTCGGCAAGGTGTCGTGTGTGCGCACGGTCGGGCAATGTCGCCGGTACAACCTCGACGACGTTCGTGTTCTCTTCCAAGACCAGACGCCCGTCACGGCAAGCAACGCCAACAAGAAGACGATC
>CALSCO010000586.1:0-20434 GCA_943704415.1 Parvularia atlantis | reverse complement strand
GGGGGGGGCGCGCACGTGCGCTTTTGACCGTGCTGGCCTCGACGGCCTCGATCTGCTTCTGCACAAACTGGTTGACGTACGACTCGGAGTTGAACGTCTCAACGGCGGCGTTGAGCTGGTCGGCCATCTGGCGCGGCGGTGCGCGGTCAGGCGGCTCTGCTCAAGCGAGAAGACAGCGCAGCCGTCACCTCCTTCTGGAAGTCGCAGAGGATCGAGTCGATCACGTTGAACTTCATGACGCTGTCCTTGAGCACCTCCATCTTGCTGGCCTCGTAATCGCGGTACCCCTGCGCGCGCGCACCCCGTTGGCACGCGCTCCACGCCACCGCCCGCCGCGCACCAGCAGCGCCGTCATGACCGAGCCGCCGCTGCTGGGCCGCTCGTCGGCCTCGGACGACTGCTTGAACTCCTGCAGCGGGTCGATGACCTGGACGCACCGGCGTGAGCGCGTCGAGTGCGCGCGCGCGGCGCGGGCCGGTCACGTGCCTCGGCGCCGATCTGGTCCTTGAGCTGCCGCCGCGTGACGCCGACCTGGGTCGTGTGCTGCACGAGGGTGAGGAACATGGGCGGGAAGAGGCTGCGTGTGCCGCGCGCGGGATGAGCGGACAGGGCCGAGGCGCGCGGGCGCGGCGCACTCGGGGCTGAGCGCGGCCAGTTGCGTCGTGAACTTGCCGCCGAGCGCCTCCATCTGCCGCGCGTAGGCCTCCTCGACCTCGGATCTGCGCGCGCAAAACCACCCCGCGCAGCGTTGGTGCTATTGTTTCGCGCATGTTTCCCCGCGTGCCCGCCGCTCCGCATCCCTAGACCCCCTGGCCGCGGGTGCCTCTCGCCCGTCGGACGCACCGCTGCACGAAAAAGTCGGTCGCGAGCTGCAGCGCCCGCTTCGAGTCGGCGTGCTGCCGCCGTACGGACTCGTGCGAGGCCATGCGCGGGAGAGGCCTGGTCACGAATATGTGCGGCAACTTGCCCGTTCATCATCATCTATCCGTGCCGACTTGACCGTAGAGACCTTTTCGCGCTTTATGAAGCAACTGAGTACCATTTTGTCTTTTCCGTCTGCGCACTCTGCTCCAGTGACTTGCGGCCATTCCGCTTTGTTTGCTTTTGCACAAAATAATGTTTGCAATTCGGCTTTACAGGTGCGTATAAAAGTGCGCGCCTTGTGTCTTTCCAACCATCATGAACCATTATGCTATTCTGATCTGCAAACATGTCTGCATCAACGACCACACACGTGTTCCTATCAGGCAAGGAGATCCGCAAGCGCTATGGAGTCTCCAATACGACACTACAACGGTGGCACCGCCTCGGCAACTTGGGCCGTCACGCTCCCGCTCGAAGTGAAGCCCGTGCCTGAGCACCTGCGCAACCCTAACGGCGTGCCTGAGCGCACGGCTTCAATGGATCCTGGTATCAGGACCTTCCAGACCATCTTCAGTCCGAACGGGCGCGTCGACACGCTGTTCCGCCTCGATCGTCTGCAGGGCAAGATCGACTCCAAGGACACATCACTGGCATGATGTGCCCGCGAGCGCTACCGCCTCCGCCGCGTCGTCGCGCGCATCCGCGCGCAGATCGAGAACAGGGTCGACGACGTCCACCGCAAGCTCGCAAAGCACCTGGTCGAGAACTCGTGCGGCACTGCTGTGGGACGCGACATCAACGGCGCACGGAACCACGAGCACTGCTCGTGATGCAGGGGGAAACCCCTGAGGCTGCCTCGGGCCCGGAGAAAGGTGCCACCAAGGACGACTCGGCTCCACAGTGACACAAGGAGTTCAGTTAAGTTTTGAAAAGGCACTTTTGTAAGAGGCGATGATCGTCGGCATATACAGCGCTGACGGCGTCGGCGGGCAGATGCGCATGGCACACGGAGCGCTCGTCATGCGTGGACGCATACGGCTGCGGCGCCGTGTCGCGCGCGTGGATCGGCGGCGGCCGCGCCGTCTGTGCCGTCTGCCGGTCGACCGCGGTCGACTGCTGCAGCAGGCGGTGAATCTGCGTGATGCTCAACCCGCCGGGCCCTTTGATCGCGTCGCCCTTGGCGCTCGATACGGCCGTGTCACGTGGTGAGTCGACGCGCCGCACCTCGCCCGCGCGCTCGAGCTCGATCAGGTGCTGCGCCGCGACCTCCTCGTGTGTCTGGCCGACGTCGGTCGTGGGCGCGTCCACGTCGTCCTTGAGCCACGCCACGCGGCGCGCGATCTCGGCCGCCGAGAGCGCTTGCTGCACGCCGCCCGCGCGCACGGCCGCGAGCACGCGCTTGGCCCGGTCGCGGTAGCGCTGTGCGCACGCTGCGAGCGCCCCGGTGTCGGCGATCGGCTCGCCGTGGCCGGGCAGCACGACGCGCGGCGCAAGCAGGGCGAGCCGTTCGAGCGTCTTGGTCTGCTGCGGCAGGTCCTCGACCAGAGCCAGGGCCCCGTCGCTCGCCACGTCGCCGCAAAAGAGCGTGTCCTCCTCGAGCAGCAGGAAGCACGCGGCGTCGGACGCGTGCCCGGGCGCCTGGTACACCTGCAGCGTCGTGCTGTCGTCGACGAGGAACACCTCACGGTCCTGAGGGCGTGCGCGTGCACGCGTCAAAGCGAGGGTGGTGCACGCGCGTTGAGCACCTTGACGGTGCCCGACTTGAGCCACGGCAGGAAGCGGCCCTCGACCTTGCCGACGGGGATGTCGGCGCCGAACGCGGCCTGCACGTCCAGCACGCCTGGGGCGCGTGCGATCGTGCGCCACTCTCAGCAGCACAGTCTTCCGCCCCGTCGGCCGTGCTGAGGCGCACCGTCGGTGTGGTCGCGATGCCAGTGCGTGAGCAGGATGCGCGAGATGCGCTCGCCGCCGCTCTCGCGCAGCGCATCGCGCAGAAGCTGCGTGAACCCGGGCCGCGCCGCGCCCGCATCGACGAGCACACGGCTGCGGCCGCGCCCGACGAGGTACGTGCACGTGCCCGCGCGTGTGTGCGCGCCCGGGTTGAGCCCGAGCACGCGCACGACGCGCTCGCTTAGCCTGTGCGTCACCCCTGCCATTTCCATTGTAACACGGTGATGGCGACCGACCAGCCACAGCTGTTCTCTGGCTTGCTGGCCGCTGCGCGCGAGCGCACCCACGCGGCGGTGGTGCCGGTCGTGGTGCGCGGCCGGGCCCTGGCGGCGCCGCGCATCGGCGCGCTGAGCGACCGGCGCAGCTCACAGGGTCTACGCCCCAGCACACGTACCTCGCCACGCACGACACGCGCGCTCCGCCCGGGCAATGTGCGCAGTGACGATGCAATGCGCGCGGGCTGAGCACGCGCGACCGCACGCCAGACATCGAGGACCAGGGCAACTTTCTGCTGCAGCAGCTGGCGGTGCGGCTCGGCAAGCCGGCCAAGGTGGGCAGTGACGCACACACACGCGCGAGACTGGACACGCGCACGCACGCAGGCGCCGAAGCGCAAGGACGCCAGCGACGAGGCGGCAGACGGCGCGAGTGCGGCGGCATCGGTGTCGGCGGCGTCGAGCGCGGGCGCCGGCAAGCGCGCCAACCGCGCGAGCAGCGCCGGGGCGAGCGGCACGAGCGGCGGGTCGGGCGACGAGGGGAGCATGTGGGCTGCGTGAGCTGGTTGGTTGCAGGGATGCTGCTTTCGCGATGCGCCGCAATGACGTCGTGCGTGAGTTGGTTGCATGCTTACACGATGCGCCGGAACGAGGTCGTGCGCGAGTGGAACCGGACGTAGGGCGTGTCAGACCGGGCGATCTGCAACACGCCGAGCGCGTGCAAGTCGACGCGCTCAAAGCCCTCGCGGCGGTACAGCGGCTCGCCTCCCTGCGAGCGCATCGTGAGCGTGCGCATCATCGCTTGGTGCCGGCGCACCGCGCGGTCAAAGCCCCAGGTCTCGCCAGGCGTGCCGCTGACGCCGTAGTCGACCTCGCCGATGAGGACATACTCGCGCACACTGGCTGTGCGGCGCAGCACGCGTGACCAATCGACGCCTGTGACACGTTGAGTGCTGATGTGCGGCGGGCAGCGCGCTGCAACCGCACCGAGCGACATCCACGAGCACAACACCAGCGTCGGCCTCAGCGTCTGCATGGCCGTCTCGGCCGACATGGTCTCGACGGGCAGGGCGGCGGCCGCGTCGCCCTTGCGGCCGCCAATGTCGCTCGCCACAAAGCGCGCGCGCTCTGCGGCTTCCTGCGAAAGCAGACCTCGCACTCGCCCCTTCGCCGGGTGAGCCACGGTCGTGCGCGCTCCATGCGGCCCGCAGACGCACGCACCTCGAGGAAGTACGTGAGGCGCCCGTCGCCCGCGCCGACTTCGGCCACGACGAGCTCGCCGGCCACTTCGGCGGCGAGCATGGCCAGGCGCGCCGCAACGTACGACGCCAGCGCCGCCACGTGCTCCTCGTTCCACACCTCGCACAACTTGCGCAGCCGGTTCGAGTAGAAGTAGACCCAGTCGAGCGGCGCGTGGAAAAACACGGCAGCGTCGTTGGCGACGTCCTGCGCGGCGGCGGTCAGCACGGTGCGTGGCAGGGGCGCGCACAGGCACCTGTTGCAGCACAGTGGCGTCAAAGGCGAGCTCGGGCGCGTCGGCGTCGAGCCACGCGAAAGCGGCGGCGATCTCGGCGTGTGTGGGCAGGTGCGTCGTGTTGAACAGCTGCCTGAGCACGTGTGCTCCGTCGTCGTCGTTGTCCATCAGCGCCATGCCGTGCGCGGCGGTGCCGTCATCGGACGCATCCTCTCCGGCGTCGCCCTGCGCGTCGGCACCGTGCGTCCGCACGAGCGCCTGGTGCTGCCGCTGGAGCGCGTCGGCTGCGGCGCGGAAGTACGTCGGCGACGGGAGGTGGGGCGCGGCGCGCACAACGGCCGACTTCCAGCCGTTCTGCGTGTGCGTCAAGGGCGTCTGTGTGCGCGTGCGTGCGTGCCTGCGTCGCGATGAACGCTCGGCGGTACCGCGCGTGCAGTCGCTCCCAGAGCGCTGCGTCCTGCGGCCGCACATGCTCGCGGCCCTCGCGCGCCTCAGGGTGCATCTCGCTCGGCCTGCGCGCGACATCCTGCGCGCGCCGCGTGTCAGACAGCCCGTCCTAACCCAGTGTGCGCGCATGCGTGTGCCTGGAACAGCGCCTCGTAGCGGTCCTTGACCTCACGGTCGCGCCGCTTGAATCGGCCCTGGTCAAACGCGATCGCCACACCGTCGGCACGCTCGGCCTGGGTGCCGGCATCGCGCACGCGCCGCAGGCCCGCGACCAGCCGGTGCTGCACCAGCCGCGCATCGTCCGCCGCGGCGTCCACGGCTGCGGCGATGCAGGCCACCAGGAGGACGCAGATTGGCAGCGGGCGCATAGCGCGCGCGTGCGCGTACGTATGTATGCGTATTCCATCATGGCGTACGCGCATAGGTGGACGGACGTGCGTGCCAGCATGGCGGAGGATGCGTGACGGCGGGTTGCGGCGGGCGGGCGGCTCGTGTGGCTCGTGTGGCCCGTGCGGCCCGCCGTGCGGCTCGCCGCTTTCTGTGCGGGTGCCGGGGATGCTGTTTGTGTTGCTTGTGGCGTTTGCGTGCGGTTGCCGTGCGCCGCGCCGTCGAGTGGTCGTGCTCGAGCTGTCGGGCAGCGTCACCAGCAAGCTCTACCACGACTGGGCTCCCCCCCTCCCCCCTCTGGCACGCAGAGACGTATGCCATCATGATGGTGTATTTGGTGTCTACCCTGGACCTTGCTGACGAGACCATCTTTGTGGCGGCGCGCGAGGGCGACCTGGCGGCTGTGCGGTGCGCGAGTGCGCGCGCTCGGAGGCGCGCGCCGCTGTGACAAGCTCGTCGCGCATCCGCAGGCACCTCGTCGAGCACGCGCACGCGCCGATCAACGCGCAGGACGCCTTCAATGGGACGCCGCTGTACTACGCGTGCCTGTGCGGGCACCAGGGCGTGGTCGAGTACCTGCTGGAGATGGGCGCGCGGTGCGACGAGAACACGTTCGAGGGCGTGCGGTGCTTCTACGGCGCGCTCACGAACGGGATCAAGCGCCTGCTCAAGGAGCACAAGGCCGTCGGCGCCTCGCTTGACGCCTTCTCGCAGTTCCTGCGCCGGCTGTACGGCGAGCGCACGCGCTTCGCCGACGTGACCTTTGTGCTCGAGCGGCAGCGGCACGTGCGCGCGCACCGCTTCGTCCTGGCCGCGCGGTCGCTGTTCTTCGCCGAGATGCTGTCATCGCGCTGGGCCGGGCGCGACGTCGTGCCGCTGCCGCGCATCACCGCCGCCGCGTTCGAGGCGCTGCTGCGCTACCTCTACTGTGCGCGTCTGGAGGTGCCGGGCGCGCACGTGGCCGAGACGTTGCTGCTGCTGAGGGTGTGCTGCTGCTGCTGCTGCTGCTAAGCCCAAAGGGCTTGGATTGACCACTGCATGACGAGCAGCAATGCCGCATGGACGACGTGCGTGCGCAGCTCGAGGCCGAGATCGAGGCGCGTCCGGACAGCGGCATGCACGTGCTCGACCACTCGGTGGCGCTGGCCGACGAGATCCGCGCGCAGTTTGCCGCGCTGCTGCAGCAGCCCGACCCGTAAACCGCGCAGAAGATCATTGTACAGCACAGGCTCAGGCGGGCAGGGCGGTCATGCGCCCAGCGCGCTCGTGTGCCGCACGTCAAAGACAGATGTCGCGGCGGGCGGGCCACTCCCGCTGCCGCTGCCGCTGCCGCCGAGCGAGCCCGCCGCCTGCACCGGCCCGAACGTCTCGTCGTCGGCGTCGACCCACGCGATCAGCTCGTCCACGATCGTCTGCGCCGCCGCCTCGCCGCGCGTCGTGTACACCGTCCAGAGCAGCGCCTCGACGACGGTCCCGCGGTTGTGCACCGACATCGTCTCCCAGCGCAGGTCCGAGCCGACGGCCGTGAGCATGTGCTGAATGCTCGCGAGCCAGAGCGGGCGCGCGGCCGTCTCGACGAAGCGCGAGAGTGTGTCGTTGGCCTGGTAGACGAGCTTGCGCGCGGTGATCTGGCCCGGATCGGTGTGACGGCGCGCGCGCCACATGTGCAGCGTGAGCAGCCAGCTGAGCAGGCCGTCGCCGAAGAAGGCCAGGCGCCGCGCGTCGTGCAGGGCGCCGCGGGTCTGTGCCGCGCTCAGGCCAAACAGGAACAACGGCTCGGCCATCGACAGCTTGTCGCACACACAGAACGCACGGGCACAAAGACACAGACTCGCACCACAAAAAACGAGTCGGAGATGCCTCTCACATGCCACACGTGCGGCCACCGCTGCGGCGGACGGCCGGCGACGGGCGCGGCCACGCCCTCTCACAGGAGCACATACGGCAGGGTCTCACCCACGATGCCGGCCACGTTCATCACCGCGGGGCTGAACAGGCACCCGATGCCGTGCAGGGACGCCCCGAGCACGACCGCACTCACGAAGCGGTTGAAGTGTGTGCTCGTCTGCCGTCGTGGTACGTTAGCGCGGCCCGCCCAGGCGTGCGCGCGCACCTTCTGCACGAGCGATTGCGCCGGCTGGCCGGCGGCGCCGACCTTGGGCGGGGCGGTGAAGGCCTCGACGATGTCGAACAGTTCGCTTACCTGCGGGGCGCCGTCAGCGGTCCAGGCCGGGCGGCGAAGAGGCGCACAGCGCGTGCACCAGGAAGATCGACAGGTGGCCGGGGATGTTGACGAAGACCGACGTGTACGTCACGTCCATCACCAGCTCGAGCGGCTTCACGTTCTCAATCTTCAGCGTCTCGACCATCTTGGGCACGTCTGCGGTGCGTTCGTGGGTCGGTGACGGCCTGTGCACCTGGCGCAAAAACGCACCGGCCAGCACCAGGTCGCGGTACTCGCGCGGCAGGTTGTCAGCGGCCGCGTGCTGCAGCACGGCCTTGCCAGTGGTCGAGCAGATGCTCTGTGTGCGTTCAGGGTGTGAGCGCCACGCCGCGCCAGTGCCCGCAGGCGGGACCCGCGCCTTGGTCAGGTTAACCGTCACGCGCACGAGCTGGTCCGTGTCGAACGCGAGGCCGTTGGTGTCCTGCAACTCCATCAGGCCGACCTGTCCGCGCGCGCGAGCGTCGGTTAGCGCGCAGGGCAGGCACACAGGCCGCCGCCACCTTGAGCAGCGCGACCGTCATGTTGGTGGTCGAGAACGCAACGCCGTACGGCTGCGGGTCGCGCTGGCTGATGTACACCGTCGCGGGGTACTTGAGCAGGCTCGCCATCGGTGGCCTCTGTGTCCTGCGCGCGCGGTGCCGGCATGAACGTCGTGAGCGCGCCCGTCGCCATGATTGGGGCGTGCTGGCACAGATCAAGTACATCACACAGTGGGTTGGCTTGCGCTTGCGGCCGCGCTCCCGGCTGCTGCGGGGCGCTGCACCAGCCGCGTGAGGTCGTCAAACTCGCTCTCCATGTGCCGCTTCTGCTTCTCCTCGCCGATCTCCTTCTGCAGCTTTTGCACCTGTGCGCGTACGTGCGTGCGCGTCAAAGGCGCGCGCCCGCGAGGTACAACGCACCATCTCGACGAGCCGTGGGATGAGCGACATGGCCCGGCCCTTCTCGATCGAGTGCTGCGCGTGTGTGGGCTGGTCAGTACGGCACGCGGCGTGCACAAGCGCGCCCGCGCGCGCAAAGGGCGTACCTGCTGCAGCTGCACCTGGAGCTCGCGCACTTGGTCCTTCAGCTCGAGGTTCTCACGCTGCAGCGCCGTCAGCTTGAGCTTGCTCTCCTGGATCGTCTGCACGGCCTTGGCCGAGAGCGCGTTGGACCGCGCCTCGAGCTCGGCGTACTTCTTCGGCCAGTCGTTGCTAGGGCGGCACGGTTCAGCCGCTGATCGTGCGCCACCTCGCCTGGCCTCACCTGCCCACGTCCACCGAGGGCAACGCGGCCAGCGCCGGTGACCCTGCTGGCCCGCCCGTCGCCACAGCGGCCGACAGCGGCTGCGGCGTCTCCTATCGCACGGGCAGGGAGTTACCCGATGAGCCGTGTGGCGCAACGCCGACGCGGAGGCGGGCGCACCTGCTTTTGCATGCGCTCGAGCTGCGCCAGTGCCTCCTTGACCTCGGTCGAGAGCTCGGCGTTGGCCGCGCGCTCCTTGAACAGCTCCGAGTTGAGCTCTTGGATGCGCTTCTCCAGGCGCATGTTTTCCTGCCGCGCTGCGCTGTGAGCTATCGTGCCCATTTGAGCACGAGCGCGCACTGTGCGCAGGTACGTCTGCGTCGTGTCCAGCTTGTCCGAGTCGGTGGACTCGGCCAGGCTGACCATCGACTCGTTCGAGAGCACGCGCCGCAGCGACGACGTGGTGATGCCCGCGGGCTGCGTCGCCCGCTCAGCCCACGCGCAACACGAACCAGCTGCACGTGCGCGCACCTTGTGCGAGATGGTCGCGCGCTGCTCGCGGTACGCCGGCTCGACCGTCGTCATCTTCTCCACGGCATCCTCGAGGCTGTCGCGCTGCCCCTTCTTGCCGGCCTGAGGCTGCGGTGCCTGAGCGAGCGTGAGCGCTGGTCCGCGGCGACCTGAAACAGCGCGCCGCACCGCTGTCGGAACCATCGTGGCCGAGCTGTTGTTGTTGCCGACGCGCACGGGCGTGCGCTGCGGCGCGCCCGTGGCCGACGGCGGCGTCATCGCCAGCAGGATCGTCTCGCCCGAGCGCAGCAGCACGTCAAACTCGCTGGCCTTGCCGCGGCCGGTCGCCGCGGCGCCGCCGCCGCCGCCGCCTTCTGCCTCCTTCTCGGCGCTGGCCTGCGCGGGTGGGCGCGCAAGTCAACCCACCACCCTAACCCACGCGGGGGGCAGCGCACCTTGCCGCGCAGCTTGGCCTTCTCCACGTCCTCCTTCGTCGAGAAGCGCCTGATGAACGACGACATATCTGAAAGGGTAACCTGCGGCTGGAAATACACCACCGGCGTCGCGTGGTGCCGTGTCAGTCGTCGAGCGGGCCGCAGGCTAGCCGCATGTGTCATGATGGAATGCGAACACGCACGCGCTCGCGACGCGCGACGACACGCGCGGGCGGACAAACAGCGGCCATTTGCATCGTCGCGGCGCTGCCACACGCTTGCAGACATGGCCGGTGGCTGACGCAGCGGCCGCTCGTGCAGAGCAGAGATGCGGCCGGAGGACGTGTACGGGTTCCTGCACCGGGCCAAGACCGCGTTTGCGGACACGCCCGACCGCGCGGCCGCGTACCAGGCGTTTGAGAACTTCTACGACCGCAAGTGCGCCGCCGGTGGGGCGTCCACGACGACGCTGAGCGCGACCCTCGCAGGCTCTGGTACCAGCTCACGCTTGAGGTGCTCAAGTACGTGCAGCGGCCCGAGGTGCTGCAGGTGCGGGGGCGACCAGGTGCGGGTGGTGCGCGGGACTCACGGTACGCGCGCGCAGAACGGCGACGAGCTGCAGCAGCTCTACGCCAACTTTATCGCTGACTTTGGCGAGCGCATCAACCAGCTGGCGCTGGCGCAGATCGCGCTGCAGGTCGTGCGCACGTACCAGGGTGCGCGTGCTCGTGCGTGTGCTCGTGAGGCGCGCGCTGACGCGACCCCACAGACGCCGCCGCTGGCCTCGCGTTCCTTCAGGGCGTGAGCGACAAGGTCAAGAAGGTCACGGCGGCTCACGCGCTGATGCAGGCCGAGATTGCGCAGGTGCGTCTCGCGCACTGCCCGCGCCGTTGCCCTCACGCAAGTGGCGCAGGTGCAGCTGAGCATGAACCAGCTGGACGCGTGCAAGAAGAGTGCGCGCGAGACGACTCGTGGCGCCGCCCCTCACGCCGCCGCGCACAGCCATCGCGCAAGTACAGGCGCTGCTGGACACGATGGCCGGCGTCGACCCGGAGATTCACGCGAGCTTCTACCGCGTGAGCGCCAACTACGACAAGGTCACGGCCAACTTCAACGCGTACTACAAGAACGCGCTGCTGTGCGTCGCTCCCCCAAGACAGCCATGGCTCCGAGTTCTCACGCAGCCTCGCGACAGGTACCTCGCCTGCACGCCCGTCGAGAGCATTCCGCTGGCCGAGCAGCAGCAGCGGGCCAAGGACATCGGCGTGGCCGCGCTGCTGGGCGACGCAGTCTTCAACTTTGGCGAGCTCGTGCGTGAGCGCGCGTGCTCGCGGCAGCCTTCACAGCTGGTGCTGACGCGCGCGTGCAGCTCGTCCACCCGATCCTGCAGTCGCTCGTGGGCACGCCCGTGCAGTGGCTCAACCAGCTCCTGTTTGCGTTCAACGCCGGCAGTCTCACGACTTTCCAGCGCCTGCTGCCGCAGATCCAGGGCGAGGTGCCGTGCCCTCCTCTCCCCTGCGTGCGGTGGTGTGGCGCATCCCCTCACCGCCCGACAGCCCGATCTCGCGCGTAACCTCGACGACCTACACAAGAAGCTGCAGCTGATGACAATGGTGCGCGCCGCGCGCTCGACTGCCCCGTTGCGCCGGCCGACGATGCTCGCGTACCGCGCGCGCAGATCGAGCTGCTGTTCCGGCGAGCGGCGGGTGAGCGGCGTGTGACCTTTGACCACGTGCGCGCGCACGCACACGCACCATCTGCGCTCACTGACCACCTCGTGCGCAGATCGCCGAACACGTCGGCATCCCGCGCGACCGCGTCGAGCTGCTCGTGATGCGCGCCATGTCGCTCAAGCTGATCCGCGGGGTGCGCTTCCCCCTGCTTGCCCATGCGCTAGTGTTGCTCAAGCGGGCGCCGCGGCAGTCCATGGACGAGGTAGACGGCGTGCTCGACGTCAAGTGGATCACGCCGCGCGTGCTCGACCTGAACCAAGTGCGGCATCGCCACCCGCAGCGGGAGTGGCCGCGAGCACTCACTGCCACGCCGCGCCCGTAGATCCAGTCGCTGACGGAGCGCATGCGCGGCTGGAACGACACGGTCAGCCAGACGATCCTGCGCATCCAGACGCAAACGCCCGAGCTCTTTGTGCAGTGAGCAGCAGTGAGCGCACAGATTTCCTTGGTCGTGCATGCGCGCCGCTCGCATCCTGCGCCAGATCTCGCCCGTCGAGCGCCTCGCCCACGGCGGCGTGCTCGTCGACGTGCCCGCGACGGGGCCGGCACCGTCGCCTGAGGCGATCGCTGCGGCGGTGGCGGCCTGGCGCGCCGACCCGCAGCGGCCGCGGCCCGTGCGGAGCGTGTGGCTGCGTGTGGCGCAGGCGCGCGCGGGTCTGGCCGCCGATGTCGCGCCGCTCGGCTTCCGCTTCCACCACGCCGAGGGCGCGACGGCACATCTGGTGCTCTGGCTCGACGCGGACGCGCCTGACAAGATCCCGCCATATGCGACGCACCAGGTCGGCGTGGCCGGCTTCGTGGTCGACTCGGCCGAGCGCGTGCTGGTCGTGCGCGAGGCGCGCGGCGGCGGCACGGGCGACTGGAAGCTGCCGGGCGGGCTGGCCGAGGCCGGCGAGGACTTTGGCGCGACGGCGCGGCGCGAGGTGCGCGAGGAGACGGGCGTGACGGCGGCGTTTGCGCAACTGCTCGTGCTGCGGCACCAGCACGGGATGGCGTTTGGGCGTTCGGACGTGTACGGCGTGTGCCTGATGCGCGCCGAGACGACCGCGATCGCGCACGACCCGGACGAGGTGCGCGGTGGCCGTGGCTGTGGCCGTGTGCCGTGACGTGCCTGACAGCGCACGGCCGACAGATCGCAGAGTGTCGGTGGCTGCCGATCGACGAGTACCGCCGCGCCTCGCGCAGCCCGTTCAACCAGCGCGTGGCCGCGATGGCGCAGGACGTGCTGCGAGGCCGGCGCGCGGCCTACGTCGAGCGCGAGATGGAGAGCGTCGTCTACCGCGGCCGCCGCTTCAAGCTCTACGAGCCGCCCGTCATCCCGTCCGCCAGCTGAGCACATAACTTTACGCGCCCGCCGTGTCGTGCGGCTTTACACAGACGTCGGACGTCGACACAAAAGGGTGCCGTTCCGGCAGAGGGCGCTTTCAGTCTTTGCGGAGGGCCGACGAGACGTTGCGCGCCGTCGCGGCGACGTCGCGGCCCGCCTCGGCGGTCTTGTTCATCGCGGCCGAGGTCGTCGGGCTTGGGTCGCCGACCTGGCGAGCAAGGGCGTGCGTCAGCTGCCAGCAGCCAGCAGCGTGCACGGTCGGCACGCGCGTGGTAGCCCGTGTTGACCCCGTCCTTGCGGCCTTGCGCGTACAGATACAGGCCGACGACGGTGGCGCCAGCGGCGCCCATCCACAGCCTGCGAGCGCCGTCAGACCCCACCCCTCCCTCAAACCTGCGCCGTGCCGTGCGTGCGTGCGCCGCACCACTTGTTGTTCGAGGCGGCTTCCATGGCCTTCTGCAGGTAGGTCGGGTCGTCACCACAGAGCGGCGGAGGCGGCGGCGAGTCGGAGGTGCCCGAGAACGGCGGCTCGGCGGCGGCTTGGTAAAAACTGGAGGTGGTGTCCTCGCGAGGAAAGACTGGCATCAAACTTGCGGAGAGGACAGCGGCGAAGAAGCAGGCTGTCGACGGGAGCGCGCGAAGGGCGTGTCATCAGCGTGACGAGTGCTCGCGGCGCTCCATCACGTCGCACGCGCGAGCGCACCTGGCCCACGGGGAACGACTTGTCCGAGGGGCGCCTGCGGCGTGGTGAAGTTGCGAAAGGAGGGGAGATGCTTGGCGGCTGCGGTGCGGTGCGCGCGGCAGAGTGAAATGGCGTGCTGACGTGCGTCCGGTCAGAGCCGTCAGCATGACGTCGCCAACCAGCCAGCCCGTCACGGTGACGTCCCGCCTGCGTCATGATTTTGCCAGGTCCCACAGCTTGAGCCACAACGCGGCCGATCACTCGTCAAAGACGATCTTCTTGCCCGCCGCCGCGGCCAGCGCGGCCGCCTGCGCGCGCTTCTGCTGGATGCGCGCGGCCCAGCTCGGGTGCAGGTCAGGCGCGGCGCCGGCTGCCGCTGCCGTCGGCCCGGGCTTCCTCTTGACCGGCCGGGTCGCTCGGCTGCCGGCCGCGAGATCGCCGCGCACGGTCGCTTTCCCCGCGCTCGGAAGAGCCACGCGCTGCCGCACCTCGCGCTCATCCAGGCCCTCGAGCTGCAGCCGCCGCCTGGCACGAGGGCATGTGCGTGTAAACATGAGCCTGCGCCGCAGACGCCCACGCACATCTGCCGCGCGCGCTGCCCGGGGCGGTTCTTTTTCGTGCTGCCGTCCGCCGCCGGCTTGGGCGCGGCTTTCGCCTGTGGCCTCGGCTTGGCACCCGTTGCGCGTTTCGACGATGACGATGCTGCTGCTGCTGCTGCTGCTGCTGCCGCCGCCGCTGCAGCCGCCGCGAGCGACTCAACAAACATGCCGTCCGGGTCGTCGTCGACGTCGCCGTCGTCATCGCCGTCACCACCGTCACCGTCGTCATCGTCGTCGTCGCTGTCGCCACCAGTCGTCGCCACCGCCGCGGCCGTGCGCCTCTTCTTCTTCTTTGCCGCTGCAGGGGCGCCCGTCCCGCTGACGCTCTTGCGCTTGCTGCTCTGGTCGTCATCCTGCTCAATCGGCGCTGCGGGCGTGTAGCGGCGTCAGACCGCGTCCCCGAGTGAGCGCGAGATCGCACTGCTCAGGTCCTGCGAGCTCCGCCACGCAGCGGCGAGACGCGCGTGCAGCTCGCTCGCCTGCGCGCCAAACGCCTTGTTGCCGACGAGACGCTGTGCGCGGGCGCTAAGCACGGTGTTGCGGCGCGTGCCACCCTCGACGCACCTTGAGCAGCGGCAACTGCTCGTCGTCTGCCGCGGCCCCGGCGACGTCTGCGCGGCGTTCAGCACAGAGTTCATGCCCAACCATCACTCGCACACCTAGCCCCGCCGAGCTAAACTCGCCGGCCTGCTGCTCCTTGGCCGAGCCCTCGAGCGCGGCGAACGCGACGTCGGCCAGCGCGTCCAGCGGCAGCGCCTTGGCAGAGGCTAGTTCGCGCTCGAGGCGCTGCAGCGCGGCCTCGTCGACCTGCTCCCTGCGCGCGGCGGCCGCGTTGGGGAGGGCACACTTGGCAGCAGGTTTGCGCACTTGGACTTGACGGTCTTGAGGTGCTTGACGACGTGCTGCACGACGAACGCGCGCGCCTTCTTGCACGCCTTGCGCAGCACGCGGCGCGTGTGGAACTGGCACGCAACAAGGCGGCGGGTTCAGCGGCAACAGCGGCGAAGCGCAGCGCACACCCGGCGCCGCTCGTACTGCTCGTCCTTGAGGCGGCGGATCTCGGTCATCGCCGCCTCGTCCGGCCCCGCACCGTCCGCGCCCGTCGCCTTGGCCTTGCGCAGCTTGCTCTTGACCACGACCGACGACGCCAGCTCCGGCCGCAGGCCCGCGCGACCCTGCAGCACGCTCAGCACAAGCTTTGCGTTGGCGTTCGTCGGCCGCATGGCGTGTCACGGATCTGCGGCCATGTGGACGCTGCTGACCTTTGCGCACCATGCACCATGCACCATGCACCATGCGCAGGACGTCGCGCTGTACGTGTCGCGCCTGCGCCGCGAGCGCGAGGGCTTCGAGCGCCTGCTGCAGGCCCACGCGCGGCCGATCGAGCCGAGCACGCTCGTGCGCGACGTGCTGGCCGCGCCCGCGCCCGCGCCGCCTGCGGACCTGCGCGATGTCTTCACCTACCGCGTGCCCGTGACGACCGACGACGGCGCGTGCGCGGCGAGCAAGGAGATTGCGCCGGAGCCGTTTGACCTCGGCCGGGTGCGCTGGTGCCGATGCGCCAGATGGGGCTGCCCCTGAGCGACCGTGTGGCGCAGGAGCTCTTTGGCGCGGCCGAGTGGCTCGAGCGCGCGCGCGACAGCCTGGTCACGCAGACGCTCCTGCGCTTCCGCGTGGTCGTGGAGCAGCTGGCGAAGCGCACGGGCGTCGACTGGCTGGGTATCTACCGGCTGCGCGAGGGCCCTGGCGGGTGCGTGCGCGATCGGTACTGGTGTCGGCTAACGCACCCGCCAGCGAGCGCTACCTGGTCAAGCTGGCGTACGTCGGGCGGCTCTCGCGTGCCGTGTTCCCGCTCAACGAGCTCTTCCACGAGATCAGCAACAACAGCTGGGTGGCGATGGAGGCGAGCGCACGCCTCATCCAGGTTCGCCCGCTGGCGCGCTCGTGTGCGGTGGCAGTGTGAACCGCGGCGACGACAGAACGTCGCCACGTACACGGGCCCATACTACGCCTGCGACGGCGAGGTCCAGTCGGAGCTGTGCGCGCCGATCTTTGACGCGGCGGGCGAGCGCGTGCTGGGCATCATTGACGCCGAGAGCTTCCAAGCACAGGCACGCGCGCCGTGCCCACGGCCCGCCGTGCACGCGCTCACACATGCGCACCGGCGCAGCACTTTGACGCGCAGCGCGTCGCCGACGTCTTCGCGGCCTGCGCGCAGCTGAGCGACGCACTCGCGTCTGTTTAGACATACATAGTGAAGCTGTCTATCAATTCACAGCTGCTCTGCACACCGCACAGCAACTGTCGCCGTGCGTTCGCGCTCACTGCGCCGCACGCCGCACGCCTCGCGCAGCCCGCGTCTCTTTATGTCAGGCCGGCCGAAGCGGCAATCTAGCCGCGGCCTGGCGGGCGAGGACCTCGGCGACGGCGGCGGTGGCGACGACGACGACGCCATCGAGCTCGACGACCGGCGCCCGCCCCCGCTCACCGTGCCCGCGCCGCCCGAGGCCGCCGTCGACGAGCCCGCGCTGGGCGCGACGGCGACGACGACGACGATACCGACGCCGTCGGGGAGCCTGAGCAGCACGAGCGCGCTGCGCGTCGCCAGTCTGTTTGCGACGGCAACGGACGCGATCGTGCGCCGCATGCGACGCGGCAGCACCTCGCAGCAGCGCGACCCCGTGCACGCCGAGGGCTCGGCAGGGAGCGGCGCGGGCAGCATCACCGGCACGCCGCCGCTCACGCCCGTGCCGAGCGACACGACCGACGCGTCGCCGGGGGGTACCGACGCCGAGCTGGTGCGTCGGTTGCGGAAACGCGCGCGCACTGGCTCGCTCACGCGCACGCGCGCTCACACGTGCCAGGCCACGAGCGCGCCACCCGCACAGAGCGCAGCGACCGTGTCGCCCTCGGGGCCGCGCCGCAGCCGCCTGCGCGACCTCGTCATGCGCGTAGTCGACAGCGAGCATGTGGCGACGCAGCCGCTCGCGGGCGACCCGGCCGGCGAGGCGTCGGCGGGCGCGGCGTCGCTGCGCACCGCACCGGCAGCCGGGCCGCGGCGCGACAGCTTCCGATTCCTGGTCGAGTCGGTCATGCGCACCAACAACCCGCACAACCCCTCGCCGCTGCGCCAGGCGCTGACCATAGGGCGCGACGCCACGCTCGGGCGCGGCGAGCATTGTGCGTCGCGCCGGGCTGCGGCCACATGCACCGGCTGACGAGCTTGCCGGGCGCCACGCAGCCGAGGAGCCGCCGCCGGGCCCCAACCAGACGCGGCGCATGAGCCTGGCCGTGCAGGCCGTCCTGAGCGCGCCGCCGGAGAGGTGCGGCGTGTCGGACGCGCGCGCCCGCATGCTCACCCGGCGCCCGCACAGCTCGCACGGCACCAACACCCTGTCCGTGGGCAACATCGAGAGCCATCTGGACGAGCTGTACGAGAATATGACGGCCAAGTCGGCCATGGTAGCCTCGGCCCACACGGTGCGCCCCCGCCTGCCGCCCCCCGCCGCTCGCCGCATCTGACGCGCCTCTCGCCGGGCCAGCGGCCCCTCTCGCCGACGCCAGCCGTGGCTGGCACGCTCGGGCGACGTGGTGCAGGCGACGCCGTGCTCGACATGATGATCGCGCGCGCCCCGTCGCCGATCATGCCGTCGTCCGCCGCGGGCGTGCGTGCTCGCGTGCTGCACAGGCGCACATGACCCGCTGCCTAGCCCACCATTACGACGCCGCCGGCCACCGCGACGTCGGCCAACCCGCCCACCGCGCTGGCCAGCGCCGTGCAGCACATCAGCCAGGAGGAGATGAGCGACGAGGAGGACGACGGCAAGGTGCACCCGCTCGTGCGCCGCCCGACACGCGCTTACAGCCCACCCATCCGCCGCACGCGTGCTTGCCCAGAGCCCCATCGGCCTCGGCGCAGAGGCGAACGGTCTTGGCGGGCCGACGTACGACGTGCCCAAGGCCAGCAGTGCGTTTTTGGCAGCTCGACACCGGCAGCGTGGCTCAAGCCGCTGCTCGTGCCGCAGTGGCCGTGTCAGCGCTGAGCTCACAGCTCATCGCGAACGACGACAACGACGACGACGACGCGGGCGACGACCGCTGGGCGATCGTGCGCGACGTGCAACGGCTGTGGGTGCGTGTTGCGCCTGCACAGCGGCCCTGTGAGCATTGCCGCTTACGCACATCGTTGCTGTCGCGCAGCATCACTTCACCCACCCGTTCAAAGAGTCGCCGCTGACCACGTGGGACCTGCGCTTCCCCGGGCCGCTCGAGGTGCTGTACCTCAACTTTTACTTCAACCAGGTGCGTGCGGCGGCACACGGACGCTCGCCTGGCCTTGCTTACGGTCGCCGCGCGCCGGCCAGGACCTGCGCGCGTTCCGGCGCAGCGTGCTCTACGTCACCGTCGCGTTTGTTGTGTCGATCATCTTGCTGGGGACGCTGCGTGGCCGGTGCGACTCGCCTGCGCGACCGTGTGCGGCACCAGCGGCTGAATGTAAACCGCAATTACAGCGGGTGCCCGTCGATCTGCACCGCCGACGTGTTCTCGATCGTGCAGTCTGGGCTCGTCATGCTCATCCTGCTGCCGCTCTACCTGTGCCTCGGCTACTCGTGCGTTGCGCTCGCCGTGTACACCAACGCGTGCGTGCTCACGCTCGCGGACGCGCCACGCAGCGAAAGCACGCAGCGCTCATTTCGCATGTGGGGCATCGTCGCGGGCTGCGCCGTGAACTTTGTGCTGATCCTGGGCGGCATTGTGCGCTTCATCGACGTGCCAACGTCCAGTACGCCGCTAGGAAACGCCAGATCGGGCATGGCGGAACTGACGCGGCGCTCGCGCGCACGCAGCACTTGCGGCCTCGGACGGCATCATGCCGCTGACGGACTTTTACGAGACGATCAACCCGGGCATGTTCCTGCTGGTCGCGTGGACGTTCTGCGCGCTGCCGATCTCGTTTGTGCAGTCGTCGATCATGGGTGCGCACACACGCCGCGCACAACGCACAACGAGGCTGATCGCGCATGCGCGCGCACTGGCAGCGTTCGCGTTCATGGCAACCGAGATGGCCCTCGTGCTTGGCGCGACGGCCTCGGGCGTGATCCCGCGCGAGCGCGCCCAGGTCACGCTGGCCAACTACGTGCTCTACGTCGTCGCCTTTACGCTCTGCCTGTTCTCGTCGTACATGCGCGAGCTGTACGTGCGGCAGTTCTTCCTCAAGGGTACGCGCCCGCTCTGTGCCGTGCCTGCGCGCAGGACCAACGCGTCGCGGGGCAGCGCGCGAGTCGCAGGAGCGTCAGCTCAACCTCAACGCGGCCAAGGAGCAGAGCGACATCATCCTGCACTCGATCTTGCCCATAAAAATCGTCGACCAGCTCAAGCAGCAGGCGCGCGACCTGCACGGGTACCGCAAGGTGCGCGCCACACCGGCCGCTGCTGCTCGCACGACGCTCAGCCGGCCCCCTCGGCAGCTGCTGCTGAACGAGCACGAGAATGTGTCGATTCTCTTTGCCGACATCGCCGGCTTCACAGCCTTCTCGGCGACGGTCTCGCCAAAGTTCCTTGTGCGCTTTTGTGCGCGCACGGTGCTGCGACACAGCTCACGCCGTTGCGCAGGTCGACTTTCTCAACGACCTGTTTATGAAGTTTGACGCGATCGCGGAGCAGTACGGGGTTGAGAAGATCAAGACGCTGGGCGACTGCTACATGGCCTGCGCCGGTGCGGCTGCGCCTGCGCATGCACAACAGGCGTGTGTGACGGCGCCGCGGCGCGCTTCCAAGGCGTGCCCGAAGCGCAATCGGATCACGCCGAGCGCATCTGCCTCATGGCCATCGACATGACCGAGGCGGTCGGCAGCGCCCTGCACCTGCCCGAGCCGTCGCGTGCGTCGCGGTGGTGGCGGTGATGCACGTGCTGACGGGGCGTGCGCCCCCGGGGCAGCGACAAACGGCGTCACGGCCGAGACGATCGAAAACGCGCGCGCGCTGCGTCTGCGCATCGGCGTGCACTCTGGCAAGGTCGTCGCTGGCGTCATCGGCGTGCGCAAGTTCAAGTACGGTGCGCAGCCACGCCACCGCCCCGTCCGTGTGAGCGGATCTCTGCGCTGACGAGCGCGCTCGCGCGCAGACGTCTGGTCGGACGACGTCAACTTTGCCTCGTACATGGAGCAGACGGGCACGCCGGGTCTGTGTTCCTCTGTGCGTCGCTGGGTGCAGCCACTGACGCTCGCTGCCGTCCGCCAGGCCTCGTGCACATCTCTGAGGCAACCTACCAGGAGATCAAGGGCAGCGCGCTGTTTTCGTTCACGCTCGGTGAGGCCGCGACCAAGGCCGGTGGGCAGGCGGTGGTGCGTGCTCGCCCGGTGCGGCG
>CALSCO010000585.1:0-11637 GCA_943704415.1 Parvularia atlantis | reverse complement strand
CTTCCGTCGCTTACGAACCACGAAGTCTTACAATGAGGTGGCGCTACAACGACGACAGGGCGCAGCGGTACCTTCACTCATCGTACAGCATAGGCACAAAAAAGTATACGCTCGGCCTACGTTATGCGTTAAGGATGCCAACTGCGCAAACGACAGCTATTATTGGCAGCCTGCCAGTGAGTGCCTATGACAACTGCCTTACACTGCTCAACAGCTTGCGTGACGCTGAGCAAGACAAATGCTCGGGTGTCATTGGGTAGCAACACCATAAGAAGCGCATACAGTGCGCAGGAGGCCAAAGACAAAGGGCAAATCGAGAGCAAGCAGTAGCGATCGTTCGAAAGTGGCCGTTCAGCCTGCAGTTAACGAGATACTGGCACACGTTGCTGATCGCGTTGACGGCAGCCGGTGTGCAAATAGTGATGGCGCTACGGATGGCACCATCAAGTTGCTCTACGAGGATTTCTCAACGCCAGATGTGCTCTCTGAGTTCCCGGAGAAGAACAACCCTGATCACGTCGTGTACAAGCTGAAGGACGGCGTTCCGGTGGTCGACTTGGTGGTGGAGAGCAAACTGGATTCAACCATCGACGATGTGAGCGAGTCAATTGCGAAATTTTATTGTGACATGCAGTACGTCGCGAGGTTTTTGCCGGAAAAGTTCAATTGCTGGGATCGCAGCAAAATGAGTGCGTCTTCGAAATGTTTACGAATGCGACGGAGACGATCGTGCTGCGCTTTCCTGATGACTGTTTGTCTATAGCTGCTCATTGGTGCTATTATTGCTCACGCCGCGAAGTTTGGAACATTTCTCGGCGCACCACAAGCCTGGCATCGCTCTTTGCCTCTACGCCCGACGACGGAAACGCAACAAAGGTTGGCGAGCGGGCGGCTGAGCTTTTCAAGACTGATCGAGGGCTCGCAACCGACAAACCGTCCGAGATGTGGCATTGCTTAAAGTCCTTTGATCGCAAGTGGGCGAATGCGAAGGCGGCGGTGGCAAACTTGCCTCCGGCAGAAGCCGCGGAGGCGTTGCAGACCATTCTATGCGCACAGTCAAGACCAGCACAATCAGGTCCTTTCCGAGTGGGCAAGAGCTATGAGTGAATGTGTACGCAGCTGATGTTTTGTGTCACCCGAGCTGACTGTGCCAGTTGGCTGGCATTGTGCCCCCGCACGGAAAGCACTGCAGGCCGCGGCGCCACCGAGCAGATGAGTGCCGCCCAAGTGAGTGACACCGACACGGCGACCGCGAGCGAAAACCTGCGGCCACTGCTGCATCGGCTGCACGTTTCGGCAGGGACGCACAGCAGCTGCGTTGTCGCCGTCAACGGATTGCTCGACCACTTCAGGCCAGCCCATCTGCTGCTGTACAGCTACTGCTTGGAACCCGTCGCTCAGGCATCAAGGCCGATCTCAGACTGAGCGCGCCGCGGCTGCATTTGGCGCGTTGCTGCCCGCAGTTGTCATGTCTCACATGTCGCTCCCGTGGCCAGACAACACGCTCACGACTCGGCGGCGCGCTTCTTCCGGTGCTCGTCCACAATCTCGGCCTGCTGCGCCTGCGACACGGGCGAGTGCCGCTTGTAGACCATCGAGAACTCGCCCTTGCCCGCCGTCGCGCTGCGCAGGTCGGTCGAGTAGCCAAACATGCTGTTGAGCGGCACCTGTCGTCCGAGCGCACAACGTGCTGTTGAGCCCGCGAGGCGCGCACGTGCAAGCGCACGCACCTCGGCCTGAATCGTGCACATGTCCTCGGTCGCCTCCGTGCTCAGGATCAGGCCCTTGCGCCGGTTGATCTCGCCGATGACCGTGCCCTGGTACTCGGTCGGCACGAGGATCTCCACGTCCATGATTGGCTCGAGCAGCACCGGCCGCGCGTCCATGAACGCGAGTCGGAAGCCGTTTTTGGTCGCCGTGCGGAACGAGAGCTCGTTCGAGTCGACCGAGTGCGCGAGGCCGTCCTGTCGCACGACCGTCAGCACGCGCACCACGCACACGTGCGCACGGGTCGCACGGCGCACCTGCAGGACCATGCGCACGGCTGTGACCTGGTTCTGCGTGAGCGGGCCCTTATCGATCGATTCGAAGAAGCCCTGCAGCGAGGTCAGTGTGCAGCCCAGCTAAGCCCACGCGAACCTTCTCGCAGGCAGGGATAAAGTTGGGCGGGATGGCCTGGCCGATGACCTGGTTCAGGAACTCGGACTGGGTCGAGTCCTCCACGGGCTCGATGTACCCGGCCACGCGCGCAAACTGGCCCGCGCCGCCGCTCTGCTTCTTGTGCGTGTAGTTGAACAGCGCCTTCTGCTCGCGCGCGCCGGGACGTCAGGCGTGCGCGCACACCGAGCGGCGTGCGCGCCTGCACCTGCGTGATAGTCTCGCGGAAGTTGACGCGCGGCCGCCCCGTCACGCACTCGCAGTTGTACTCGCGCTTCATGCGCTCGACGTAGATCTCCAAGTGCAGCTCGCCCATGCCCGAGATGATTGTCTGCGCGTCGCGGTCAGCACCCTCCACCCTCGTACGCGCACGCGCGCACACCTCGCCCGACTCGGGGTCAAGGTGCACGCGAAACGTCGGGTCCTCCTTCTGGAACCGGTTGAGCGCCTTGGAAAAGTTGGTGTTGGAGTCCTTGACTTTGGGCTGGATCGCGAGCGAGATGACGGGCTCGGGCACGTACATGGACGTCTGGCGCGCCGTGAGAGACGCACGCGAGTGGCTGCGCGGCCACCAGCGGCACGCACCATCGAGTATTCGAGCTTGCCGTCGGTGAACGTGTCGCCCGAGGAGCAGTCGACGCCAAACATCGCGCCAATCTCGCCCGACTTGATCTCGTTCACGTCCTGCACCGCGCCGTCAGCCCGCCCGCTCACCCGCCTCGCGCCGGCGCACCTCCATCTCATTCGCGTGCAGGCGCACGAGGCGCGGCACCTTGATCTTCTTGTTGTTCTTGACGTTGAAGATAGTCTCGCCGCGCGTGATCGTGCCCTGGCCGCAACTCGGTCAGCCGCGCGCTCACGGCGCAGCACAAAGCACGCACCTGGTACACGCGCATGTACGTCAGCTGGCCAAAGCGGCCCTCCTCCAACTTGAACGCGAGACCGACGAACGGCGCGTTGCCATCGGGCGAGAGCACGACCTGCCGCCGCCGCCCGCGATCAGCCATGCACTGCAAGCGAGACGGACACCGGCCCGCACCGGCCTCTCGTTGTCCTGCACGTCGAGCGCCACGTTCTCCACCTGCGTCGGGTCCGGCAGGTACGCCGTCACGCCGTCGAGCAGCGTCTGCACGCCCTTGTTCTTGATCGCCGAGCCCTGCGCGTGTCCGCTCAGTGCTGTCCTCATCCGGCTCGTGCTCGCGCACCAGCATCACGGGCGCAAACTTGAGCGCGATCGTCGCGCGACGGATCGCGGCCTGTGATTGCCAGTCAGCACGCACCGCGTGCGCCCGCTGGGCGCGACACGCACGTGTATGTCGGCGACGGTCGGCGTCTGCTCGTTCAAGTACATGTCGGCAAAGACGTCGTCCACCTCGGCGAGCCGCTCAAACAGCTCGGCGCGCTTGGCCTCGGCCTCGGCGGCGTACGCCTGCGGCACGTCGATGATCCTTCTCCTCTCGCTGGGGTGGCGACCACGGGTTCAGCGCATCAGCGCACCCTGCTGTCAGAAGCGAACGCGCGCACACCCGCTCGAGCCCTCAAACACGTGCGCCTTCATCGCGATGACGTCGACGATGCCCTCAAACTGGTTCTCAAGGCCCATTGGGATCTGGATCGCGGCCGCGTTGAGGTGCAGCTTGGCCCTGCGCGCGCGTGCGCGGCGTCAGTACGGCAAGCACACGGGCCGGCGGCAACGAACCGGATCTGGTCGATGACCTTCCACGGGTTGGCACCGGCGCTAGCGAGCGCGCGTGCGCGTGTGCGGTGAGCCTGCTGTGTGCCGGGCGCGAGGCGAGGACGCACCGGTCGAGCTTGTTGATGAAGCAGATGCGCGGGACCTTGTAGCGGCGCATCTGGCGGTCGACGGTCGACGTCTGACTCTGCACGCCGCTCGCGCCGCACAGGACGAGGATGGCACCGTCAAGCACGCGCAGCGCGCGCTCGACCTCTATCGTGAAGTCGACGTGGCCTGCGCACGTGCGTGGGCGTGAGCGTGTGCAACGGCGGCGGGCGGCGGGCGGCGGGCAGCCCACCGGGCGTGTCGATGATGTTGATGCGCGTGTCGCCCCAGCGCGCGTAGGTCGCGGCGGCCTGGATGGTGATGCCCTTCTCGCGCTCGAGCTCCATGTGGTCCATCTTGGCGCCGACGCCGTCCTTGCCCTTGACCTCGTGGATCTCGCGGATGCGCCCGGTGTAGTACAAGATGCGCTCGGTCAGCGTCGTCTTGCCCGAGTCGATGTGTGCCGAGATGCCGATGTTGCGGATATACGACAGCCGCCGCTGTGGCTCGCCAGTCAGAGAGGCTGCCTTCAACAGCGCACGCGGCACGCACCCGCTCCTCGTCCGACAGCCCGCCGGGCGCCGCCATCCCCGCCGTCGCCGCTGCGGCCGCAGCCGTCGTGCCCATCGCGCGCCGCGCCGCGCAACCCTGGGCGGCGGCCAGCGCGTGCCGCGGCAGGCGCAGAAGACGCAGCATTCGCCTGTTGAACGGACGCCACGTGGGCACTGTCACGGAAGTCAACTGCAGCAGCTGTTGCGTATACCACCTTGCACATGATGCGGCTCGTTGTCCTCGCCGCGCTCGCCGCGCTCGCCGCGCTCGCTGCTGCTGCCGCCGCCGCTGCCTCGCACGACGCGCTGCTCGTCGCCGCGTGCCCGCGTGCCGTCGTCGACAAGCTCGGCGTGCGCCCGTACGAGATCGCGAGCGAGAGCGTCACGTGCGTCGCGGTCACGCGCCTGCGGGTCACGCGCCTGCGGATCACGCGCCTCACGAGAAGGTCCGCAGCCTGCTCGTCGCGCCCGACACGCCCGAGGCGGCGCAGCTCGCGCGCGACGCCTGCCGCGACGCCGTGCACGTGCCGGCCGACGCCGAGGCGTTCCTGCTGCGCAAGGGCGCGTGGGCCAGCGCGGCGTGGGCCGGTGCCCGTGGTGCGTGCGTGCGCAGGCCCGCACCCACGTCGCACCCACGTCGCACTCACGTCGCGTCGGCGTCGCGTCGGCGTCGCGACCGTGTTTCACCGTGCAGTGCAGCACATCGTCGCGTCCGACTACGTCGTCGTCGTCGTCCCGCGCGCGCTACAGGCAGCCTTCGCCGCCGTCCGTGCCGAGCGCGAGCGCCTGCGCGTCCTGCCCACGCCGGCCAACGCTGTCGACGAGGTCGCCGCGCCCGCGCCCGCCCGCTTCATCCACACCGCCACCAAGCAGCAGACGATCGACAAGGTCGACGGCAACGAGCTCTACTCGATCCTCGAGGGCCTCACTGGCGTCGAGCCCATCGTCGTCCGCGGCTCGCCCGTGACCATCACCACGCGCTACACGCTCTCGGCCGGCAACGACTTTGCCGCCGAGTACATCGAAGAGGTGCGCGCACATGCTGCGCACAGAACGCCGCCTCGCTCAGCACGTCGTCCGCGCAGTACTTCCGCGCGCTCGGCTTCACCGACGTCGCCTTCCAGCCGTTCACATACGGCGGCAAGACGACCAACAACATCGTCGCGACCAAGCGCGGCACGACCAAGCCGAGCGAGATCATCGTCGTCGGCGCGCACATGGACTCGACGTCGCAGTCGGCCTCGACCAACGCCCCCGGCTGCATCGACAACGGCTCGGGCACGGCCGGCGTGCTCGTGGCCGCGCGGGCCATGGCCAATGTGACCTCGGCCCGCACGATCCAGTACGTCCTCTTCAGCGCCGAGGAGCAGGGCTTGGTCGGCAGCGAGGTCTTTGTGGAGGAGGCCGAACAGGACCGGCTCAACATAGTCGCGGCGCTGACGATGGACATGATCGGCTACTCGAGCCGCTTCTTCGGTGCGTCCGTGTGTGTGCGCGAGTGCCGCGAGTACCGCGCGGACCCAACGCGCTGTGCGCAGGCGTGATCATCGAGGGCACCAACAATGCCGACATCCGCGCGCTCATGGACAACTACGAGGCCAACCTCAAGCAGTACTCGCCGACCCTCACCAGCCAGAAGAACTACTACTCGTACGGCTCGGGTGCGTCTGCCGCAGCGGCTCGTTGCGCGGCACTGACTCGCACGTCGCGCAGACCACGTCTCCTTCCAGCGCGCGGGTGCGCAGAACGCACGCGTGGTCGCAGTCGATCTGACGCCTCACGTCGCGCTGCGCAGGCATCCCCGCGTTCCTCGCCATCGAGCAGGACAACACCGACTACACGGGCTACCACGCGACGACGGACCGCATCAACTACCTCAACGTGGACCAGTCGGTCGGCATCGTCCGCGCGATCGTCGGTGCGTGTGCACGCTGCGTGCGACTGCCTTTGCGGCTAACACGCACACGTTGCGCACCCCAGGCTCGCTCTGGGACTACGCCGAAAGCCTCAACTGACCGGCAGGCAGCTGCAACCCAAGGAAAGAAAAAAAAAAGTACAAGTGGGCAGGCGGTGCTAGACACACGCGACAGCTACACGTGCAGGGCCGCGTCCGCGCGCGGCGTGCTAGCGCCCGAAAACTCGGGCGTGGGCGGCTCGGATGCGCTCGACGGCTCGGCCGCGAGATCGGTCATGAGCTCCTGGCGATAGTCGCCCCGGGTTTCGTTCGGGTCCTCTGTGCACGCGCGCGCGGTCTGAGCGGACCCGAACGCAGCGCACGGCCGTGGGGCACGTACGTGCGTGCGCCTGCAAGACCGCGACCTGCGTGCAGACGGCGATGGCGATCAGCGTCGTTGTCCCAAACAGCTTCCAGTAGACCCACGTCCTGCGCGCGCGCGCCGCACAAGTCAGCGCGTGGGCGCACATCACTTCTCACGCACGCCGTGGTCAGGTACGTCGCCAGGACGACGTTGAGCGCGCCCAGCACGATCAGGAAGACCGTCCTGGGCAACGCGCCGATCAGACGCTGGACGCGGCCCACGTGCGGTCGCGGCGCACCAGGCGGCGTTTGACCACGCCCAGACGGGCCGGTCCTTGACGACGATCTCATTGCGCTCAAAAATGCGCTGGACCAGCAGCCGCTCGCCGACAAATTGCGAGCCGGCAAAGGCGAGGGCGACGACGACGTAGAGCACGGTCGGCTTGAGCTTGATGAAGCGCTCGTCGTGCAGCAGCAGCGTCGCACCACCAAAAACGAGGATGAGCGCGAGCGAGACCAGTTGGAACGGCTCGACCTTGCCGGTGCGGTGCCTGCGCGCCCGGCGCGCATCAGCGATGCGACCTGCCCGCCGCGCGGTTCGCGCGCGCACAGCGTCCATCCGGCGTGCAGCACGCCCGTGACCATCGCCGTCGCCGTGGCCGCGTAGATGCCAAACAGCTGCACGACCGACGACATCAGCCCGCGCGTGCACAAGCGCAAGGCGCAGCGGCGCGCCACCGTGAAGACGACGACGAACGCGGCCAACGCCGCAAACTCGCTGATAGCCATCGTGCATGCGTCACGCAAGTGTGCAGCACTTGTGAATCGATTACTATCCAGGTCTGCATGAACGTGCGTAGCGACCGGCGGGCCGTGCCCGTCAACGACGACGACGACGACGACGACGAGGCGTTTGCGCGCGCCGAGCCCGCACCGCCGTCGCCCGCCGCGTGTCTCTTCTTCGGCGTCGACGCGCTCTGGCGCACGGCGCAGCAGCTCGGCCGCGGCCTCTTCTCGCAGCTGCACGCGCGGCGGTGCGTCCGTGCTCGTCGATGCCGCAGCCCGCGCTGTCGCCTCACTCACGCGCCTCGTGCGCACGCGCACGTCGATAGCGGCGCCGGCCGGCCGCTGCGCCGCCGCCCCGTCTTCGCGCGCCGCCCGCCGTCGCTCTACGGCGACGCGCGCGACCGCCTCGGCCCGTACGAGCTCAAGACGACGCTGGGCGAGGGCACGTTCTCCAAGGTCAAGCTCGGGCAGCACGCCGGTGCGACGCCGGTGCGACGCCGCGTCGCGCCCATGTCTCACCTGTGTGTCGCAGTCACCGGCGAGCTCTTCGCCATCAAGCTCGTCCGCCGCAGCGAGCTCGTCGACGACGACGACCACGACCTCGACCGCCGCCCGCTCGTGGAAGGCGAGGGCGGCGCGGCCGCGGCCGGTGGGACGCCCGGTGGGGCCGCGGACGGCGCAGCGGGCAGCCATGATCGCGGCGGGGCAGGTGACGGCGGCGGCACCGGCGCGGCGCGGCTGCGCGAGGTCACGCGCGACTTCCGCCGCGAGATCGACATCCTCCGCGCCATCCGCCACCCAAACGTGATCCAGCTGCACGAGGTGTTTGAGACGGACGACCACTTTGTCGTCGTGCTCGAGTACTGCCCCGGCGGTGACCTCGTGCGTTGCCGTGCGCGCACGCACGCTCGCCGCATGTGCCGCTGAGCAATGCGCGCGCAGTTTGAGGCCGTGTCCAAGCGCAATGGGTTCAACGAGGACGTCGTGCGCCGCCAGTTTCGCCAGCTGACCGACGGTGCGCGTGCACGCACGCAGGCACGCACGCAGGCGCGGGCATCGCTGAGTGCCGCACCGCAGCCGTCAAGGAGCTGCACGACCGCGGCATCGCCCATCGCGACCTCAAGCTCGAAAATATCCTGCTGGACAAGGACGGCAACGTCAAGATCGGCGACTTTGGCCTGGCGCGGTTCGTGCCGAGCGCGGGGTCGCAGCTTCTCAGCACGTTCTGCGGGTGGGCGCGCTTTGCGGGCCGGTGCGGCTGCTCACGTGCGCGCGACGCCCAGCTCGCCCGACTACGCCGCGCCCGAGGTGCTCAAGGGCCTGCCCTACGACGGCCGCATGGCCGACATGTGGAGCCTGGGCGTGATCCTGTACGCGCTCGTCACTGGCTGCTTCCCGTTCGAGCACCGGCGCGACGCGCTCGAGGCGCGCTACTACAACCCGGAGACGATGCCCGAGCCCTGCTGCGACCTCGTCGACCACCTGCTCCGCCTGCAGCCCGAGGCGCGCCTGCCTATCTACCGCGTCGTGCAGCACTCGTGGCTGCACCCGGACGCGGCCCGCCCCTCGCTCGACGTCTCGTTTGGCGGCATCATCGGCAGCGCCAGCCCCGTGCGCCTCCTGCCGGCGCACCCGCCCGACCGCGACTTGCCGCACACGGTCGTAAGCCTATGACGAGCGATGCACGTGCGGCATGAAAAAAACCTACGTAAGCTATCTTGGATGATTACACGTCGGTCGTGCTCATGAGGAACGTGAGCGAGTAGTCGCGCACCCACCGCACGCCCTCGTTCACGGTCTCGCTCGCGGGCGCTGTGCCGGGGCTCGCGGCCGCAGGCGACGGCGTGCGCGTCGACAGCGGCCCGGTTGACGTCGCAGCGGCGGCGGCAGACGGCGGTGGCGGCAGAGCTGGGGCGATGGCTGATGCGGCAGCCGCCGCCGACAAAGAGCCGGCCGCGTCCGGCGTTGTCCATATCTCGTGCACGATCGACCGCACCGACATGACATCGCGCAGAACGCGCTGCGTCTTGGCCGCGTGCTGCGCGTCCGTGTAGCCCGGGTCGCGGCACGTCTCGGCAAACTGCAGCAGCCGGTTGAGCTCGCCCCAGAGGTGCTTCATCGGCAGCACAAAGCTGACCGTCGACGAGATCACCTGGAAAAACAGGTTGCGCGTGACCAGCAGCGACACGAGCGGCAGTAGCAGCCGGTGCCACAGCGTCGCAAACTGCGACGGCTGCTGCACGTTGTAATCGTTCGGCGACTTGGCCCGCACGCGCAGCAGCGGCTCGGGCATGTCCTCGGGCGAGCGCTGCGGATAGTAGAGCTGCGCGCGCGTGGTGCGCGTGCGGTGAGCGTCAGCCTGCTGCTGCTCGAGCGCACCTTGAACAGGTCCGTCTCGATCTGCAGAGCCGTCATCAACGACTGCTTGTCGTCGCCCAGCAGCGCCGGCCAGACCATGGCCGCAATACCGTTGGCGATCGTTCTGGCCGCGGCCTCGGCGAGCGCGCGTTGCGCCTTCTCGTGCCGCCACAGCACGCCCTCGCGCCGCAGCGTCTCGGTGATGTCGCGCACGAGCACGTCCACGCCCTCGCGCCGCCACGGCTCGGGCTCGTCGCGCTCGTGGTTCGCGTAGCCGGTCACGTCGGTCGCACAGGGCAGGTCCGGCAGCCCGAGCACCCGCCGCCACTCTTGCCGCACCTCCAGCAGCATGCTCGACGGCACCAAGTGCCGGTGGCTCAGCACGACGCGCACCGTCCGGCACCGATTGCTCAACATGCGGAAGATCTCCTTGTCCTTGTCGAGCGGCACCTGGTCGGCGCGCGCCACAAGTACGCCGACGTCCCACGAGCGCCGGGTGCTGCGCAGCAGATCCTTGCTCGTCGCCTCGAGCACGGTCGCGTCCTGCTCAGCACACAGCATCAGCAGGGCCCGCGAGTACGCACGCGATCACGCACCGCAAAGCCGGGCAGCTGCACGGGCTCGGTCGGCCGCGCGTCACCGACGTCGTCGCGAGAAACGACCAGCATCGCGTTGAGCGGGTTGCCGCTGTCGGCCGGGTCGACGCCGAGCATGGCCTTGAGCAGCGACGTCTTGCCGGCCTTGAGGTCGCCTGCGCCGCGCATCGTGTCACGGGCCCGGTGCGTCACGCAGCGGCCGCCGCACCGCAGATGACGAGCGACAGCGTCGTCATCGGGTTGAGCCCCGCGGCCTTGTTGGCCGGGTCCGCCAGGTACAAGAAGGCGTTGCGCGACTCGACGAGGGCGAGGCGCCGCGTGGCCCAGCGCGTGAACAGGACGAGCACGAGCACGACGGCGAAGGCGGCGCCGCCGCCGAGCAGCACAAAGTTGAGCAGGGTCACGCGCGCGCCGCTGATGGCCAGGTGAGCCGTCGCGCCCAGCAGCGTCACCGCGAGCAGCCCCACCACAATCGGCACGACCACCTGCCGCGCCTGGTCCGAGTAGGCCAGCCACGCGGCGGTCCGCGACTGCGTCAGGTTGAGCAGGCGCAGCGACAGCGCGTCCCACGCGCGCGCGTCGATGATCATGCGCGCGACGATCTGCGGCTGCGGTTGAGCCGATGCACCAGCGAGCACGCGCGCACACGCGCGCACCTGCGCGATCACCGACGACACCAGCGCCACCAGCACCTTCTCCGACAGGAAGTACGCCATGCTCTGCTGCGCGGGCGGCTGCTGCATCACGACGTACACCGGCTGCTGCTGCTGCTGCTGCTGCTGCTGCTGCTGCTCGCCGATCGCGCCGTCGCCCGCCAGCATCACGACGCCGCCCGCCGCCGCCGCCGCGTGCTCCTGCGTCCACTCGCGCCATATCAACGACACGAAGAAGACGATGACGACGACGAAGAACGCGGCGACGACGGCGACGAGCCACGTGAGCGCACTCAGCACGACCGATGCCTGCTTGGTCAGCGCCGGCGGCAGCAGCCGTTGCGCCAGCGTGTCCACGCCGTGCCGAACGAGCGCGTCCATCGTAAGGGCAGCTCCTGTCAGTGACAATGTGTGTATAGCTCACGCTCAAAACAAGTACACCATTTGTTGCCCCTGGCTCACAGCAGCCAGTGTGCCGTTGACGGGCGAGATGGCGACG
>CALSCO010000583.1:0-37832 GCA_943704415.1 Parvularia atlantis | reverse complement strand
CTCCCCCCCTCCCCCGTGCAGCAGGAAGCTCGGTCTGGCGCCGGGGCGAGCACGCGTACCCGCCGCAGCACCACGCCGCGCCGATGGAGTACGCCGCGCCGACCGTGACCGGTGCGGTGCCCGTCGACCACCCAAACGCTCCTGCTGACGAGGCGCGCAGCCATCACGCCGCCGCACGAGCCCGCGCCGCCGTACGAGCCGATGATCGCGCTGCGGCAGGCGCTGTTCTGGCGGGGCCTGCTCGCGTTCAAGTCGGTGCACATCAAGATCCGCATGTTCTTGCTGCGCGGCAACCCTGCGTGCGTGGCCGTGCGCAGGCTCATCGCGAATGCTGATGCGCGGCACACCGGCGTGCAGGTTCCCCGCGCTGTCGATTTGCCAGGTGCCGAGCGACGCGCCGCTGCAGACAACGCAGCGCATGGCGCTCGACCCGGTCCAGTGCGAGCGTGCGTGCGGGGCCGGGGGTGGCAGCCACGACGTCGGCGCGCTGACCGCCCCGGGCGACCAGGCCTCAACATGCAGCTGCGCACAGAGACGGACCACGTCGTGGCGCTCGTGACGCCGCACGCGGACGACCCGGGCGAGATGGACACACAGTGGTCGATGCTGCGGCAGATGTTCATCCAGTACCTGCTGGACAAGAACGCGGCCGGGATCGCGCACGTGCCCAACGCGACACTGTACCTGCTGCCGCCGGGGGAGTTTGCGCACGGGCACATCAGCGTGCGTGGCGCGGTGTGGCGCGTCTGCCGGCGAATCGCTAACAGGGATGGGCGGTCACCGCAGGCGCCGCTGCTCGACGCCGTGCAGCGCGAGGCCGAGTTCAGCACGTACGTGATCGCGGTGCTCGTGCGTTCGACGAGCCCTGTTGTTTCGTAGCCCTGTAGCAGCGCATTGAACGTGGTGCTTGCGCTGGTGGTGGCGCAGCCGCGCGTAGCGCATCGAGCGGAACGTGCTCGCATGGCCTGTACACGCGCGTTGCGCACCAACGCACACTTGCACGCACACCGGCGCACCCATGCAGGAGCCAACAGCGCGCGACGTGAGGGCCGCCTTGTCCTGCCCCCCTTGTGGCTCACGCGCGCCGCCCCCTCCGCCGCACCCCACGCCCCGCGCCCCGCGCACCAGCAACGGCGACGCAGCGCGGCCGAGACGCTGCTCGCGCTGACGCAGCTGCCGTCCGAGGGCAGTGTGCCCGGGTGCGCCACGCGCCCGTCTGCACCACTTCCCTCCGCCGCTGAGCCGCGCACGTCGCGCATCCCGCAGGAGCCCCGCCGACGGCGTCGTGGCCACGGGGACAAAGCGGCCGGCCGACGACGACGGGGCGATGGCGCCGCCCGCGCGCACGGTGCGCAAGCGCGGGCCGGCCGCCGCCGCGGGGGCGCGCGGGCGAGCGGCGGCGTCGGCGTCGACGGCCGTCAACGGCCACGGGTCGGCCGCGGCCAGCGACGGAGGAGGAGGAGGAGGAAGAAGAGGAGGCGGCAGCGGAGCAGCAGCAGCAGCAGCAGGGGAAGGGTCCGCCGCCGCCCCCTCCGCGTCGGGCGCCGCGTCGCCGGCCGGCGCATCGCCCCTCCGCGCACTGCCCAACGGGGCCTGGCCGGACGTGTCGGTGGTCGTGCACACGATCGGCGCGTCCGGCGCGGCCTCGCCCAACTCGTCCGTGTCGAGCGGCTCGACGCCGTCGACGCACGACTACAACCTGCTGCTCCGCAGCGAGTACGAGCGCAACTACGAGCGCTCGCGCCTCGGCATCAAGGTGCGCCGCCATCTGCCCTCGCGCCCCATTGCGCTGACCCCCCCCCCCCCCCCACTTGCGCAGGTCCCGCGCGAGCTGCACAGCCTCCTACAGAACCTGCGCGGCCCACTCGAATGGAAGCAGTTCATGACTCTCGTCGCCTACATGCTGCAGCTGCCCGACGGCCGCGAGATGCTCAACCGCGCCAAGGAGGCGCAGACGCGCGGCCGCGTCTGGCCACCGGGCGCGATCCCGCCCGCGCCCCCGGCCGGCGAATGAGCGTGCGCGCGCGTGCACCGAGCAAGAAGATCTTCAAGACGATGACGGGACGACGAAGACCGGGCAAAGATCGACGGAGAAGTGGGAGAGAGACGGGACGAGCATGTCTGTGCGGGTTCTGTGTCTGTGTCTGTGCGCACAACGGCACAAGCTACAAGGAGTCAGCCGTCGCCCAGACAAGCGTCTAGGTGCGCGTTCATCGCGGCCTCGTCCACGTGCATGCCACACACGGGGCAGACCGGGCGGTCCTCGGCCGCGGCGTCGGTGGCCGCCCGCGGCTCGCGCTTGAAGTAGTCCTGCGCGACCTCACGGTCAGTGGACGGCTCGTCAACAGCGACGCGCGCACGTCGATCCGGCGCGTCCCAGGCAGCGGCGCGGGCGGCCGGCGCGGCTGCTTGGCGGCCGGCCCGCCGTCGTCGCCCGTCTCTGCGGCGCGCTTGGGCGGCGGCTCCTCAACCTTGTGGTACGTCCCGCCGCACGTGCGCAGGTGCTCGGCCCACCACAAGTCCTGCGACGGCGATCAGTGCGCGCGGTCGCTTGGCAGCAGCACACGCACGGCCGGCTGCGGCGGGCGGTTCATGGCGCGCTTGACGAGGCCAAAGTACGGCGGACGGTGCTGGCACGGTCCCTGCGCGCGGCGCGTCACAACGACGACCACGACGATACCGATTGGGTCAGACGCGCACGTCGCACTTCCAGACGTGCGTGCGGTAGTGGTCGACCTCGTCGTGGAACGAGTGGTACACGCTGATGCTCGTGCCGGCGAGGGCGTTGATGCGGTCCATGTGCCGCAGGAACTCGGGCCCGTGGCGGTCGCGGTCGCGGTTGCGCTGGTGCACGAAGAGGTACGCGTGGATCATCTCGTGCTGCGCCACGCATCAGCAGCCCATCGTGCGCGCGGCCGCGGGTGCGCGCGCGCACGCGCACCAGCATCGTGTCGATCAGGTCGCTCAGCGGGCGGAACTTGAGCAGCGGCTCGGACAGCGCGACCGAGCAGAAGCCGCTCCGCGCCTCGTACGTGCACAGCCCGGCGCACAGCGTCAGCTTGCTCGACCAGCGCAGCGTCACGGCCGCCGCGCCGAGCGCCCCGCCAAAGTACTGCGCGTCGTACAGCGCGAACCGCTCGTGCGGATCGAGGTCGAGGTCGTCGTGCGCGGGCGCGCGGGCGCTCATCCAACAGCAGATCGTCACAAAGATGGCAAGTGAGACGCGAACCCGGCAGGGACACGGTGCCGCTCGAGGATGCGCGGCGAGGCCTCGGCGGCGTCGCGGCGGTTGAGGATGATCTGCGTGCCTCAGGGCCTTCAGCGCCTGCGTGTTGCGCACACATAGCAGCGCACCGACAGCTGGTTGTCGAGCTCGAACTCGTCGTACTCGCCCGTCTGCCGGTGCACGAGCTCGTGCAGATGGCGCAGGTTGCTTGTGCGCGCGCGTGCGCGTGTCGGCCGCGGCCGTGCAAGACGAGCGACGCGCAACGAACGCACCGCACGGGCTGCCCGTCGTATGCGAGCACCTCGAGGTTGACGAAGCGCTGGTAGCCGTAGTTGAGCTCGTCCGTGAGCACCTTGGACAGCACAATGACCTGCGCCAGACGCGCCAGACCGCGTGAGCAGACGTGCGCGCGGCACGGTGCACGCGCACCTGCTCGTCGTGCTCGCGCCGGTTGCCGTTGAGCGCCTTCTCGACCAGGCGCCGCGGGCTCTGTGACACCCAGTGCTCGCCCCACTCGTGCAGGTAGGGCTGGCGGCGCGGTCAGCAAGACGGACACTCGCACAGCACTCGCACCTGCGCCAGCGCCATGAAGACGAGGCCCGCGTAAATGAAGTAGGCCGGGTGCCGGTCGTATTCGTGCACGCTCACGAGCGGCGGGATGCTCACGGCCGGCAGCGGGGCCTGCGCTGCAGCCGTGAGCGTGTGCGCGCACGCACGGCCGGCCGCGCGACGCGCCTCGCACGCCTCGCCGTCGCGCAGCACCGAGAAGCGCACAACGTCGCCAGGGAACTTGTTGAGCAGGTGGTTGTCAAACAGGACGCGCTCGCGCTTGCGGAACGGAATCTAGCGAGCGAGCGGGCTGTGAGCGTGCCGCACGCGTCGAGGCGATGCGCCGCACTGTCCCGTCGTTGCCGATGGGGATGCCGTCGATCGCCGTCAGGATGTCGTGTTGGCGCAGCAGCGTCTGCGCCGGGTACAGCGGCAGCAGCCGCGAGACCATCACGCCCGTCTGCTGCGGCGCGAGGCGGAAGTACCGCCGCAACTGCTGGTTGTCGAGCCACTGCACGAAGAAGCCAAATTGGCAGAAGCCCGTGTAGCGCCCGTGCAGCTCGATGTCGCGCAGGAAGTGCGAGATGACCGGGCGCGGGATGACGTACCTGCGCGGGCAGCCTCAGCGCAGCCGCGTGGCCACACGCGCGCACCCGACGCTGTTGCCCGACATGAGCGCCTGGAACGCGACACCGACCACGCGCCCGTCCGAGCTGCGCCGCACTGCTTAGCAAGCGCGGCCACGGCGCGCGCCAGACCGGCGCACCTCAGCACCGGCCCGCCGCTGTTGCCCGGGTTGATGGCGGCGTCGATTTGCATCGCCAGCAGGTGCGTCGCGCCTGTGCGCACGATCAGTCAGACGCGACGTCGAGCCCGCGCAGCTCAGATCACGGCACCGTGCGTGTACTGCTGCAGCTCGACGCGCGACACGACGCCGCTGCTGAGCGAGACCGTGTCGCCGCCAATTGGGTAGCCGGCGACGGTGACCTGCGCGCCTCGCCTCGCCGTGTGAGCGAGTAGAGCAGGGCCGCCCCTTGCGCCGACCTCGTCGTTGAGCTCGGGCAGGTCGCCAAACTCCATCGGGCGGCCGGCAAACTGCCAAAACTGGTCGTCGTCGACGGCGAGGACGGCTAGGTCGCACTCGTGCCCGACGGCGACGACGCGCGCGACGTGGTTGTGCGGCGACCCGTGCGATCTGCACAGTCTCGTCAGACAGCAGGCCGCGAAGAGGCGCAGCGCCAGCGCGCGCACCGCACAAAGATCGCGCTCTGGTCGGCCACGACGTGCGCGTTCGTCAGGATGCGCCGCCCGCCCACGACGAAGCCCGATCCGGTCGACTCGCGCTGCGGCTTCACCGTCCACGGCTGCACGTCTGCGTGCACATGCGCACTCACCCGCCCGTTCACCGCCGCGCCGATCGGCGCACAGTTCGGGCTGACGGCGACGCAGTTGACCCGCACGACCGCGTCCAGGTTGCGCTCGACCGCGAGCTCGCGCCGGGGCGGCCGCGCCGCGCCGCTGCGGACGGCGCGACACATGCGGCGGCGCAGCGACATCGCACCTAGACCGCCTCTGTGCATCACGGCTGAGGTTGGAGCACAAATGAGACGTATCCATACTTCAAACACTCGTTCTGCTTCAGGCTTTGGGCCTCCTGCGCGGCTCTCTCTCACGCGGCTGCCGCGCCAGCGCAGAAAGAGAGAGAGAGAGAGCAGCGCGCGGCAGCCAATAGCGGCGAGGCGCAGATCCGACGCCGCCGTCGCCGCATCCGCGCTCCTCGAATGGACCAGGTCACTATCGACGTCAACGGCGAGCGCGTCGTCGTCGCCGTGCCCTCGCACGCCGCCAGCGCGGGCGCGCGCCAGGCCGCGGCGCAGGCGGCGGCCGCGTCGGCGGCCAAGGTGCTGCGGCCGCCTGTGGCGCCGGGCGGTGCGTCGCTGCTCGTTGTGTGGAAGGGATCGCCGTCACTGACGGCGCGCATCCTGCAGGCAAGCGCGCGTCCAAGGGCGGCGCGGGCACATCCAAGGGCGGCGCGGGCACGTCCAAGACGAGCAGCAGCATCAGCGGTGGTGGCAGTGGGAGCAGCAACAGCGCGGTGCGCGCGCTCGTCGCCGTGACGCGGCTGGCCATGACGCGCATTTCGCGGCGCCCAGATCGTGCGCGCCGTGACGCGGCTGCAGGCGCTCGTGCGGCGGCGCAACGTCGTGCGCACGCTCCGGCACAACCATGACAAGCGCCAGCGCATCATGGAGGCGTGTGACGCGCCGCGGTTTGTGACACGGGGGCGCTGAGCCGGCGCCGACCCTCAGGAGCTGCTCGACACCGAGAACAACTACGTCAACCATCTGCGCGTGCTCCTGCGCTTCTACGAGCGGCCGCTGCGCGCGCGCCTCGCGGGCGACAACGAGCTGCTGGACGAGGCGCAGATCGACCTCGTCTTTGCCGAGGCACGCACGGCGCGCGCTCACAGCCGACAACGCCTGCCACTCATCAGCGCCAGCAGATCTCGAACCTGCTTGACTGCCACGAAGTGCTCCTGCGCCAGTTGCGCGCCAAGCTCGACCGCTGGAACCTCTTCCAGCGCGTGAGCGACGCCTTCGAGACCGTCTCGGAGACGTTGCAGCACTGCTACCAGGCGCGCACCGCGGCGCACGACCGTTGAGCGACGGCTGACCTCCCCGCGCGCGCACACAGATCTACGCGACGCAGTACGAGGACGCAATCGACTTTCTGCGCGAGCAGCGCGCACGTAGCCAGGCCTTCAACACCTTCCTCGACGACAGCCGCGCCGCGAGCAGCACACGGTGCGCATGCGACGCGCGTCTCTGCTTTGCTGTACGCTGACGGTCGCCGCGCAGACTTGACCTGAGCGACCTGCTCATCACGCCCATCCAGCGCTTCCCGCACTACAAGCTGCTCCTCGGCCGGCTCGCCGAGTCGTACCGCCCGAAGCACCCGGAGCTGTCGCGGCTGCAGCGCCTCATCCGGCGGGTGCGGCACCGTGGCAGCCTGCTGGGCACGCTAACGCACGGGCGTGGCGCAGGTGCACAGCGTCGCGCAAAACATGGACGAGCGCCGCCGCGAGGCCGAGAAGCGCATCGAGGTTCGCGCGCTCGACCGTCGCCTGCGCGTGCGTTCGTCCTCGCTCGCGTTCTGGCGTGCTCGGTGGCTCAGCCGCGGTGCAGGGCGCCGTCAAGCTCGTCAACACGGGCCGGCAGGTGCTACGTGAGATCGCGATTATCATGATCAACGCCGAGGGCAACCGCCAGCAGAGGCACGGCCGTCCGCACATGCAGCGCGGCCGACTTGCTGACCGCGCGTACGGAGCAGGCAGCTCATCATTTTCAACGACGCGTGGCTGTGCGTCAAGGTGCTCACGCGTGCCAGCGTCACGGGCTCGCCCATGCTGAAGGGCGATGCGAGCCGGTCGACGCCACCGCTCATCGCTCAGCGCAGCACGAGGTGCGTGTCCCGTGCCGGCCGGCACGTTGGCTGACACCGCCCTCTCAGCGCTCTCCTGGCATCTGCCTCGTCCACGCTGCTCCTGGCCAGTCCCGGGACGCCGGTGCCGCTGGCGGCCAACGCGCCGCCGCCGGCGCTCGAGCTTGAGTGGTTCTACTCGATCCACGACGTGCGTGGCGCGTTGCATGTGCGTTTGGTGAGTCGATGACGCGCCGTGCGAGTGCAGATGACCGTCTACCCCATGGTCGAGCCGGTCAAGGGCAACAACTTTTCCGACGCGGCCAAGGCGTTCGACGACATGCAGCGCCTCGAGAAGGCGTTCGAGCAGGGTGCGACCCGCCGGCGTTGCCTGTGCGCCACCCGGCTAACTAAGCCCGCGCGCGCGCGCAGCGTCCGTGATGGAGAAGAAGGCCAAGGAGATGGGCGAGCTGTACGCGAAGCAGACCAAGTCGTCCACGGCGGCGGCGTGGGCGCAGGTCGAGGCGAACGACCTCGAGTTGAATGCGGTGCAGCGCAGTGCGCTGCTCGCTGTGAGAGCACGGCGGTCTGACGTGCGCGTGCGCGCAGAGCAAGTTTGAGGCGCAGTTGGTGCATGCCCGTGCGCTGTACAACCTCAACAAGGCGCAGGTCGGCCTGCAGATCACGGTCAACTCGGGCCCGGACGCCGGGCGGAGGTGCGCGGCTGTGAGACGCGAACAGGCGAGGCTGATGGTCTTCTCGAACGGGCTCAGCATCGTCATCGCCGTGGACGACGTCCCGACGCGCGACGAGCTGCGCAACCTGTTCCTGACAACGCGCTCCGATAGCCACACGACGCAGCTCCAGCGCTCGCAGACAATCAGCCAGATGCCCGTGTCGAAAGTGCTGCTGGTGCGCGGCGTCGCAGCTTGGCTTGTCGCCGCTCACTCACCGCCCCGCCGCCGCAGTGGCACGTGCAGCACCCCACGCCCGCCACGGGCAAGCTCACGAGCAGCCTGGCCGCGTCAATCGCGTTTGTGTCGGTGCCGATCCTGCAGCGCGTCAACAAGGCACGCCCGCGCGGCCTGCCGTCGCGCGCCTAACCGTGCTTGCGCGCAGCTCACGTTCACGCTCGAGAACCCAGACATCGCACGCCAGAGCGACCGCTCGCCGTCCATGTCGCGGCGTACGCCGGCAGTGCTGCGCGCGACCGCATCCAACAAGCCGCGCCGCGCCGGTGCGTCGTCCAGCCCACGCTGTGGCCGTATCGCGCTGACAGGCCGTGCGCAGCGCTCTCGGTCCGCTGGACGGCCGACGTCGTGGCCGTGACCGAGTCGTCGCGGTCGATCGTGCGGCTGTGCGTGCTCAACCACGCAGTCGTGTGCGGCTACGCGCAGCAGTACGCCGGCATCTCGAACGTGTCCTCGCCGTGTGCGTGCCGCCTGCGCAACCACCGCGGCCGCCACTGACGCCTGCCACAGCCAAGAAGGACACGGCGCGGCTGTCGTCGGTGCTGACGGACGACGAGGACGAGCAGCGCCACTTCCTGCTTGAGTGGATGTGCCCCGTGATGACGCTGAGCGTCACGCCGTTCGACGTGCCCGACAAGTGGAAGGACGCAGGCGCGCCGCTCGAGGCCGACGTGTCGCGTGAGCTGCGCGACCTGACGGTGCCGTGCAAGACCGCCACGCGCGCGCCTGACTCGGCTCACGACGGCTGCGGCCAGCGCGAGCTTGAGAAGCAGAACCAACTGCTGTCGGGGACGAAGCGCATCGCGGCCGCGTCAGCCGCGTCGCAGACGACGCCGCTGCAGCGCAGCAAGTCCGAGGCCGCCATCTAGTGCGTGCGCTGGGCGAGGCGCGGCACAGAGTGGCTGACGGCTCGCCGTGCCCGCAGTGCAAAGCGCACGGAGGACGAGACGATCAAGAAGATCGAGAGCCTTAAGAAGGAGATGGAGCCGCTGCAGCGCCTCCTGAGCCTGGCCACGGCCAAGATCGGCGTGCGCATCCGTGCGTGCTCTGTGCTCCGGCGCGCTCGAGCCTCGTCGGCCTTTAAAAACTGTTCTCCGCCAGAGGTCATCAGCACCGGCCAGGAGTACTTTATGGCGTTTGAGTCGGCCGCGGCGCGTGATATCTTCGTGGAGCGGTGCGGGCGTTGCGCCGTGCGGATGGACGCGGGCTGATGGGGTGCGCCGCGCAGGTTCAACTCTGTCCGCAGCGCGTCGTCCAAGCGCATCACGCGCGTGCTCTACCGTGGTGCGCGCCTGCCGCCCCGTGTTCGGCCTCGCCTGACGACGCGTCAGCGTCGCACATGCGCCCGGCCGGGAAGAGCGCGCAGGTCAAGGACATCAAGCGCGCGCTGTTGGACGACGCGCAGTCGACGCAGCCGGACGCGTCCACGAACGCCTCGTCCGACAGCTCCAGCACGTTTGACGTGCGTCTATGGCGTGCCGCGCGGCACCGTCTCACATGCGCGCGAACGGCAGGAGGCGTTGTCGCGCGGGTCGCAGGACGGCGCGAGCGTGGACGGGCCGCTGCAGCGCGAGCCGCGGCCGCGGCGCCCGATGGAGCACACGTTCTCGACAATCGAGCTGGACGTGCCCGACAACGACCCGGTCCTGGTGCAGATGAACGCCGAAGTGCAGCAGTTGATGATGGCATACCTCAAGGCCGTCGGCAGCGGGGGTCTCGCGAGCGTGCGTGCTAGTGCTGGTCTGCTTGGGGCGAAGTATGCCCTGACGCATGCCCCGCGCAGTTTAAGACGCCTGGTCTGTACATTGCCAAGTCGGACCACCTGGCCGAGACCGAGGAGGAGCTCATGTTCCTGCGCGGTGCGTGCGGGCGCGCAACCACGAGTTTTGAACTGACGGCGTGTTGCGCAGGCGAGCGTGTCTTCGTGCTCAAGACGATGGACAACTGCTGGATGTGCGGCTGCGAGGGCGTCGTCGGCACAGTGCGGCGGCGCACGTCGCGGTCGCTGCGTCGCGTGACGCGCGCCCCGCAGGTCACGCCGAACCTGCTGCTCAACCTGTCAAGCGCGGGCCTGGCGCAGATCCCGGAGCTGCTGCCGGCAAGGTCAGTGCGCGTCGTCTGCAGTGTGCAGTGCTGACGGGGCGTGCGCGCAGCCCCGGCGCCAAGCTGTACGTCGCCAAGAGCGACCACCGCAAGGACTCGATCGACATGCTCTCGTTCTTCGCGGGCGAGGAGGTCTGCGTGCTCGTGCGCGACCTGCCAGTGCGTCTCCCGCGCGCGTGGTCGATGTCGGTGCTGACGTCTGCCGGTGCGCTCAGGCGCCGTACTTTGCCCTCGGCCTGTCGTCCAACGTGCTCGGCTGGGTCGACCTGTCGCACCTGACCGAGCGGCCGGCGCGGCGCGCGTCGTCGCGCGGGCTGTGATCCTCATGCTTTGCTTGCTCTTTGTTTGTCGACCACGATGTTCCCCCCACCCCCACCACTGTCACCGCGCCACGGCCTCCACCGCCCCGTCGATCTCGCCCGCGAGCTCGCCGGTCAGCTCGGCCCAGAGCGTGTCGGCCGCGCGCACGGCTGCCTCGGCCAGCAGCCTCTGCGCGGGCGCGTGCCCGTCGATCGCGAGCCGCGCGACGCGCGCCGACGTCTGCCTCCCCGCCACATGAGCGCCACGCCGCGATGCACACGTGACGCGCCGCACCGTCACGTCGCCGCCGCGCTCGCGCCGCTCGGCCAGCAGCCGCCGCCGCGCGAGATGCGCCGCGGTCGCTGCCGCTCGCCGTTGCTGATTCGCCGCCATTACCTTCGCCTCATCCGGCATGAGCAGCGCGCACTTGAGAAGCGAAGCACATGGGTGATGTGTCCACGCTCTTCGGCGGCGGCGGCGACGCGGCGTGGCTCGACGCGGCGGCCGCCACCGCTGCCGCTGCCCCGAGCGACGCGGCGGCGGCGCCCATGACGGCCGCGACGGCGGGTGGTGCGAGCGACGCGGGCGGTGCGGTGCGGGCAGGCGGCGCGCACGTCAACTGATGCGACGTGGGGCGCGCGGCGTCGCAGGTGGCGCCGTCTACGGCGACCCGGCGCAGTTCCAGTACTACTACGACGCGAGCGGGGCGCTGTGCGGGTACGACCCCGTCTCGGGCCACACGTGGTACGCCGACCCGGCCGCCTACGCGGGCGGCGCGACCGAGCAGCAGGCCGCGGTCCAGCACCAGACGACGCAGGAGGAGCAGGCGCAGCAAAAGGACGTCGACCCGCTCGCATTCTGGGACACGGTCGCGGCGGTGCCCGAGCCGGAGCAGCAGCCGTCAGCACCGATGCAGCGGGCGGAGCAGCAGCAGGCGGACGATGCAGCCTTCTGGAGCACGCTCGGCACCACGCCCGTGCAGGACGCAGCGCAGAAGGACACGCAAGCAGCACCGGGCGACGACGTCGACGCCTTCTGGGACAGCCTGAGCAGTGAGCCGGCGAGCGCGAGTGGGATGAACGCATCCAGTGCGTGATCGCGACGGTGCACGCGCGGTGATGCTGACGCGAACGCACGTTGCAGTCGCGTCGCTGGACGTGCTCGCGGCAGAGGACGTGCTGCTGACGACGAGCGCGCCCGCGACCGTGCCGGTGGAGACGGTCGACGAAGACGGGGAAAACGCGGCCGCCAAGCCCAACATCGACACGGCCGCCGCCAAACACGACGCGTTCTCGGCCCCGGCTGCGATTGCGCCGCTGGACGAGGACGACGACACTGGCGCCACCGTCAACCTGGTCGACGAGCTGGATGGCGCGGCAGACCAGCAGGCGCTCGACGTGGACGGCGGGAGCGATGCGGCAGCTGCGGCCACGGCGACAGCGGCGGCGGTGGCGACAGCGGCCGCGGCCGCGGCTGTGGCGCTCGACGAGAGCGAGTTTGAGGACGTACCGACCGGCGTCGCTGCGCCGGCGCCGTCGTCGTTTGCGGCGCACTTTGAGACGGCCGCGCCCGTGCCCGCTATCGCGCACAGCGTCTCCTCCGCACTCGCGGACGACGCGCGAAACCACCACCGGACTGACTCACAGGTGCGGCCGCGCGCACAACCCGCGGAGGCAACGCTGACCCGTGCCGCAGACGGACCTGGACGACATCGTGCAGAGCATCGCGGCCAGCAAGGCGTCATCCTCGGTGCAGGGCGGCAACGGCAGCACCAACGGCACGCACGGCAGCACGCCCGCCGACGACACGCTGTTCCAGCCGTCGGCGTCGATGCGGTGCGGCTGCCCCATCACTGCCACTGCCGCGGTCCGCTGACGCCGGCCGCAGCTCGGAGGCCGACGAGACGGACCGCATGTCGCTGTCGTCGTTCTCGTCGCAGTCGCACCCCGAGCAGGTCCCGTGCCCGGCGTGCAAGCGGCGCAACGACAGCGACGCCAACTTCTGCTCCAAGTGCGGGACGCGGCTTGTGCGCGCGGGCGACGCGGGCACGGCCCCAGACACGCCGCCTGCCATCCCGCACCAGCAGCAGCCGGCCGCGCAGCCGCAGTACGGCGAGGCGCAGGCACAGCAGCCGCAGTACGTCGCGTTCTACGACGCGCAGGGCAACCTGTTTTATTACGACGCCAACGCGAGCCAGGTGCGTGTGCCCGCGTGCGCACCGCATGGCCAAGGGCTCACGCGCCCGCGCCACAGTCGATCTACTACGACAGCCAGGGTTACATGTACTACTACACGCCGGAGCAGCAGGAGGCCGTGGCTGCCGCGGCCGCTGCCGAGCCGACGCCGACCTCGGCCACACCCCAGGATGCGTACTATCTGCAGCAGCAGCAGCAGCAGCAGCAGCAGCAGCAGCAGTACTACGACCAGCAGGCGTACGGGCAGCAGTACCAGTGCGTCGGCTGTGGCTTGTTGCGCGGCGCTCAGCCGCGTACGCAGGGTGCCCCTCAAGCCGGCTTTCCATGACCCGCTCAACCGCAAGCCGCGCGCGATCGCCTCGTTTGGCTTTGGCGGTGCGCTGCCGTCACACTCGGCGCGGTGCTCAACCAGTGCGCGGCTGCAGGCCAGCTCGTGCTCATGTTCCCGTACGAGCAGCAGCGCTTCGACTCGACGGCGCAGGCGGTCGTGTCAAGCGTCATGCCAGGGCAGATCCACGTGCGCGGCTGCGGGCACGGGCCGCGGCATCTGCTGACTGTGCTTACGCGCAGCTGCGACGTGTGGCCGAGCTGGCGAGCGAGTCTGTTTGGCTGCAGTGCGGTCGCGCGGTCTCTTGCGGTAGCGCATGGCTGACACCGCATGACCAGCTCGCTGTCGTCCTGGCCCGGCCCGCTGCGCAAGGGTGGCGACGCCGAGCTGCTCAAGCGGCTGGCGGCGATGGTGGCCGAGACGTCGTCCATGTACGCCTCGAACGACACGGTGCTGCTGTGGAGCGTGCTCAAGCTGCTGCTGGAGCACCAGGGCAGCCTGGTGGGCAAGTGCGTCGGTCGCTCGTGCCGGCCGCGACCGTTAGCCGACTCACATGGTGCGCAGCCCAATGGCTGAGGAACAGCTGCGCACCGCGCTGCTCGAGGACCGCTCGCAGCTGAGCGCGTTTGCGAACGACCTCGGCGGGGCCCTCGCCGCCCCCGTGCGCACACGTTCCGAGGCCGAGAAGGCGCAGGTGGCGGCCGAGATCGAAAGCCTGCTGCTACTGGGCCAAAAGCAGGAGGCGCTGCAGCGTGCCGTAGCGGCCGGGATGTGGGCGCACGCGTTGAGTCTGTCGATGCTCCTGCCGCGACCGGCGTCGGCGGCGGTGCTGGCGCAGTTTGCCGCGGCGTCGTTCCAGGCCGGTGCGCTTCATCGCCGAGCCGTGTTGTGCTGCTGCTGCTGCTGCTGCTGCTGCTGCTGACGCGTGGGTGGGCCAGGCGAACCGGTGAAGCTGTTGCTGCTGGCGTTCGCGCAGGGCCAGGGCGCAGCGACGGCACCCGACACGAGCGAGATGGTCGGGCGGTGGCGCGAGCACGCGGCGATGCTGCTCAACCACTGCACGGCCGGCATCGGCCCAGACGTGTGGGCGCGCCTGGCCGAGCGCCTGCAGACGAGTAACCGCCCCGAGGCCGCGCACGTGTGCCTGCTGCTGTCGGACGCGGCGTACCACCCGACGGCGCTGGTCGGGCGGCGCGTACCGTCGCTCGCAGCCAACGTGTTCGACGTGCTGTCGTTTCAGCGCACCGAAGTCGTCGAGCACGCGCGCAAGGCGGCCGGGCCGCTGCCGTACCTGTGGCTCGCTCCGACCAAGCTCGTGGTGCGTGCGTGTGCGTCTGCGCGTGCGAATTGGTCTGCTGACGGCGCGGCGGCAGTACGCCTCGCTGCTCGCAGATGTGGGCCTGACGGCGCAGGCGGCACAGTACACGGACGCGGTTGCACATACGCTGCGCGCCCTGCAGAGCCAGGTGTGTGTCTAACGACGACGCGTGGTCAGTGCTGACGTGCCGCGTGCGGTGCGTGCGCAGCCGGGCGCGCCGAAGGGCATCCCGATGCTCCTGGCTGTGGCGACGGAGCTGTCGAACCGACTGCGGCTGCACGGCGTGAGCCAGAGCGCGTCCGGTGCCGAGGTCGACATCGACGCTAGTACGACTGGCAGCTGGCTCTCGAGCGGGTTCCGGTCGCTGCTCGACCGCGGCTTGGATTTGGTGATCGGCGAGGGCGACAGCAAGGCGCCCGCCGGGCCGAGCGGTGCCGCGCCGCCCGGCCTCGGCGCCAACACGAGCGCGAGCATGCCGACGCTGATCGCACCGAGCCGGTCGTCGGTGCAGCTGCCGCCGGCGTCGGCGTCCACGACCGCGTTCGACTACAGCGGCGGCGGTGGCGTCGGTGGCGGTAGTGCGACGCTCTCGCCTATCACAAGCTCGCCGATGTATGCGCAGTCGATGGCGCCGATGCCCACGCGCCCCGTGCCCGAGCCCGCCAAGCAGCCTGAGCCGAGCAAGCCTGCGGCGCCCGAGGCGGACAAGGCGGACAAGGCGGACAAGGCGGGCGAGAAGAAGGACGAGGCCAACACGGGCCTGTTTGGGCGCATTGGCGGGTTCCTCTTTGGCGGCAAGAAGCGCGTGGAGGTCAACTTGGGCGACGAGATGCAGTACAAGTACGATCCCGTGCAGAAGCGTTGGGTCAACGCGAAGGTGCGTTCGCGGCAGGCGATGGGTGCATGCTCACGGCCTGGGGCGCGCGCTAGGGTGATCCGCCGCCATCGGCCGCGCCGCCCCCGCCCCCGCCCAAGGCGACGCAGATGCCTCAGCCAGTGCAGCCGCAGCCGCAGCCGCAGCCGCAGCCGCAGCAGCCTGCATACCAACAGCCGGCCTACCAACAGCCGGCCTACCAGCAGCCGGGATATCAGCAGCCCGCGTACCCACAGCCGCAACAGCCCGCGTACCCACAGCCGCAACAGCCGGCGTACCAGCAGCCGCAACAGCCGGCGTACCAGCAGCAGCAACAGCCGGCGTACCAGCAGCAGCAACAGTCGCAGCAGCAGCCAGCAGCCGCGCCTGCGAGTGCGCCGGGAGGGGCGAAGGGGCGCAAGCCGACACGTGCGCGCTATGTGGACGTGATCAACCCGAACGCGAACGCCACTGCGGCTGCGGCTGCGCCCGCAGTGTCGTCGATGCTGCCGCCGCCGCCGACGCTCGCACCCGCCGTGGCGTTCATGCCGCAGCCCGTCCAGACCTTTATGCCGAGGAGCAGCGGCGGCGCTGCGGAGACTACGTCGTCGTACTCGTACTACGGCTCGAACGACTTCCAGGCCGACTTCCAGCAGCAGCAGGACCACCTGCGTCAGCAGATGCTGGCCGAGCCAGGCGAGACCAAAGAGTCGTGAAAGCCGAGTTTTGTCACAGCGAGCAAGCAGCACTTACAGACACACACGGGTCAGCGACTGAGTAGGGTGTTGTCGTCTCGCTCTGCACTGCCAAAGCTGTGGACAAAGTCGTCGTCGAGGTCGTTGTCGTCGTCGCCAAAGGTGCCGTCGTTGTCGGGCAGGTCCATTGGCACGTCCCAGCTCGCCTTGCGCGCGGCGGACCGGCGGGCGCGGCGGCGGCGGTACCAGACGAGGGCGCCGATGCCGACGGCGATGAGCACGAAGACGAGCACGACGACGACGCTGACGGTGACGTGGTCGCGCGCGACGCTCTCGCTCGGCAGCTCGATCAGGACGCGCACGGGCGCCTCGAGGCCGAGTGGGAGGTCGACGTACTTGATGGCCGTCTCGCCGCTGCCGGGCGCGGTCACGATGAGGGTGTAGGACACGCCGGGCGTGAGCAGGCGCCAGAAGACGCCGTCGTGGTTGGTGTAGACCGTCCAGAGGATGCCGTCGACGTCGACGGCCGCGCCAAACACGGGCAGGCCGGCGCTGTCGAGCACAGTGCCCTGGATGCCGATGTGCAGCGGAAGTTGAACGTAGCGTAGCAGGGCCTGCGCGCATGTGAGCGACGCGGGATAGTGTGCGCGTGCAGCCGCACGTTCTGATTGGCCTGCCAGTACGACGGCAGGGTGCTCTCGGGCGGCCATCTAGCGGCACGCGCGCACGGAACTGAGCAGGCGCGGGATAGCGAGCGAGCGGCGCGCACTTGATGCACGAGAGCTCGAGCGTGATCTCCATCGTCGACGCGTACAGGTAGTTGAAGTCCTGCATGCCGCCGCCGACGTCGTACTGCGCGCGTGTGCGGTCAGGGCGGTGCACAGGCGAGGCGCGACGGACGCGCACTCACCCAGCGGTAGCCCTCGACGATGCCCTCGGGGAACGAGTCGCCGCGGCAGGCCGTGCCGTTCCACATGATCAGGTGGTTGTTGGCGTACGTGCGCGCGAGGAACTGGAAAGCGGCGACGTCGGGCGCGTGCGGCGTGGGGCGGCCTGCGCAGGTGCGGGGGCGGCAGTGAGCGCAGGGGAGGGAGGGGACGGACGGCACGCACCCTTGACCGAGTCCCACGGGTAGTTGGCGACGATCGCGCCGCCGTGGAGGTTGGCCGAGAGGGTGAAGTTGTTGCTCTTGATCCAGAGCATCATCGCGGCCGTCTCGGGCTGGCGGCCGTCGGGGCTGTTGGCGGGGCTGCTGCCCGGGTCGGGGAAGTCGCGGTTGAGGTCGACGCCGTTGGCGTTCTCGCGCTGCGGCGGCGGCAAGTGTGAGCGGGGCCAGTCGGGCGGGACGTCCCGCGCACGGTCAGGCGACCGTTGAACGAGGCCTCGTGCCCGTCCGGGTTCATCGACGGGACGACGTGCAGCTCGACGCCGTCGACGACGTGCGCGACATCGGGCAGGGCGCGCGAGGCCGGGTCGCACAGCAGCTCGACGAGGTTGAGCAGCATCATCCGCCCCACAACCTCGTCGCCGTGCATGTTGCCGACGAGCTTGACGCGCGGGCGAGGCAGGTCGTCCGCGGCCGTCGTGAGCGCGAGGCGCACGGCCCAGAGCTGCCGCCCCTGCACCGACGTGCCGATGCTGCTCAGCGCCGCGTACCCGCCGCAGCCGGCCACGATCTCCTCGAGCCGCGCCGTCAGCTGCGCGTGGCTGACGTACTGGAACGTGGCGTAGCCCGCCGCCGCGTGCGCCGCGTGCGCCGCGAGCGCGATCAGGAGAAGGGCAATGCGCCTCATCGGTATGCGCGACAACTACACTTCAACAGGTACTGGCGGTGCGGCGACGGAGCCAGACGAGGCCCGGGTTGTTGAGCAGCGTGAGGGCGAGGTGCCACCGGTTGCGGCGCCGGCGCGCGTGCACCGATCGCGGCACGGGCAGGAGCAGCGGCGCCGACTCCTCGTCGGCCGGCGAGCCGAGCAGCGGCGCCTTGAGCGGGTCGGTCGAGGGGTGCTCTTGCGGCCCGTCGGCGGCGCGGTCGTAGCGCTCGCTCTCGGGCTTGAGTAGCCGCACGGCGACGGTGACGATCGGGTTGTTGTGCGTGTGGTCGGCCAGGAGCATGCCCAGGTACGAACTCTGGCCGCCGTCGAGAAACTCGAGCCCCTCGGGAAGGATGCGCTTGTCCATGCGGAAGCTGCGGCGGCCAGGTCAGCGCCGCGCAAGGCGTGCGAGGGGCGACGCGCCTGAGCAGCATTGAGCCGATGATGGGCAGGAACATGCGCGAGAAGAAGAACGCAAACAGGCCGCGCAGCACGTTCACAAACATGGAGAAGTACTGCGCGGGCGCGTGAGCACGGCAAAACGGCTCAGCGCAGCGCAACGCCCGTACCTCGACGTGCGAGAACCACTGGCGATGGCGCACGACGAAGCGCTCGCCCTTCTCGAGGAAGACGAGGCGGACGAGCCAGATCTGCGCCGTGCGGGTCAGCAGTGCGGTGCAAGGACGCGCACGCGCACCTGGGCCTGGTTGAAGACAAAGACCGAGAGGAAGGGCACGAAGATGAGCTGCGTGAAGAGCAGGTCGTAGATGATGTCGCGCACGGTCTCACTCGTGACGAAAAAGTAGACAAAGCTGACCAGCAGCTGCATGACGGCGAAGATCCACGCGTAGCCAACGAAGCCAAAGGCGATCGAGAAGCCGATGAAGCGGATCGTGTCGTTGACGTCGACGCCGTGGCCGTCGCGGCCGCCAGGCACGAACGAGTAGTCGCCTGCGCGGTGCGTGAGCGCACGGGCCGTCGTGCTTGCATGCGGCGCGCACCTCGGCGCAGGCGCTTGGTGTGGCTCTTGAACGCTTGCAGCACCTGCACGACCTGCAAGGCGGCGATCACGAGCGAGACGATGGCGACGGTGATGATCGAAAAGTAAAAGTACCTGCGCGGCGATGAGTGCATGGTTGGTGTGCCGGCGGGCGCAAACGCACTGCAGGACTTCGCGGCTGACCGAGCCCGCGTTGTCCGAGAAGGCTGGGTTGGGGTTTGGCGCAGAGCGAGGGCACACATGCGAGCGGACGCACCGGCGAGGATGTCGTAGAGCTCGAGGGCGAGGTATGACGTGAGGAGGTACGCGGTGAGCAGGAGCATGAGGCACGCCGTGCTGCCGGTGCACACACCCAGGTCAGCCCGCGCAGTACATGAACAACAGGCGCCGCACAGGAGGCGCGTGGGGAAGCGAAACTCGCGGTCACCATCAAAGTCGTACAGGTACGTGCGTACGAGGCGGCGCCACCACGGCTCGACCGGCACGGGCACGGCGCTCGGTGCTGCTGCGGCGGGCGCTGTGAGCATCGCGCTCACTCGAGATCGTTGCGCACCGTTGAAGCGCGAGGCGGGCAGCAGCAGCCGCTTGACGTAGGCGTCGTGCACGGAAGAAAAGTCGGGCCCGTTCATTGTTTTGGGCTCGCGCTTCCAGAAGAGTAGGTACAGGTAGTAGACGAGGACGAGCACGCCTGCCGCGCACGTGAGCACGGGTCGTGCACGTGCATGAGGAGCGGGCACCGCAGACGATGGACGGTGCGTTTGCGGCGGCGACGTACACGCCAAAGCTGTCGGCAGTGCTGAGCAGGTCGTACACGTTGTACACGTCTGCCCACGGCGTGAGCAGCAGCAGCAGCAGCGGCAGCAGCAGCAGCGCAAAAAACGCACAGAAAAACAGCAGCACGATGCAATAGAGCAGGCCATACACGCGGCCGACGCGCCGGTGCAGCTGCGAGCCTGGGCCGCCGCGGGCGTAAGGCGGGTGGGCGGCATGCGCACGGGCGCGCGCACTCGTGAGGAAGATCGGCCAGAAGAGTAGCGCGTTGAACAGGAAGATGGCCATAAACACGAAGAAGCGGAAGCGCCGCGCCTCGCCCTGGAACGCGCTGCCGCTAAAGACCACCTGCAGCGCCACCTCGAACTGGGCGCTGAGCGTGAGGCCCATCTGCGCGATAAACAGGCGGCGGTCGCCGCGGTCCTGTGCGCGCGTTGAGCACGAACGAGCGCTGTTGTGCCACGCGCGCACCTCGAAGGTCTTCATCGGCGTTGCGAAGGCCACGAAGCAGAGGTAGCCGCTGCCGACCCACAGCGCCGGGCCGCGCTGAGCGTGGGCGCGGTGTGCGCGTGAGCGGGCAAGGCCGGCGCGCGAAGGGCGTGGATGCGCGCACATCGGGCCGCTTTGGGCGAACCCCGAGCGAGAGCACCCACGGCGCGAGCACATCGAGCGCGACGAGCGTGCTGAGGATGACAACGTAGACCGGCATGCCGCCCGGGGTGGATGACCCTGGGCTTGAGCTCGAGCCCGAGGACGAGCCCGAGTCTGAGGACGAGGTGGACGACATCGTTTGATCTGATGCCGGGAACACACCAGACACCCACAGTTCACGCGCGCCAGGGCAGGGGCGAGGCGACCGAGTACTCGATGAGGTACAGCAGACCCGCCGCGAGCTCCTCGCCCGTGGGGATGATCTCGTCCGGCGGCAGCTGGAAGCCCGGCACGGCCGTGGTCGGGCGCAGCTCGATCGTGAAGGCTGTGCGCGCGTGTGCGTGAGCAGAGCGGGGCAGGCGAGCGCGCGGGGGCTGCACGCGCGTACCGAGCGGACGCACGGTGCCGCCGACCATCGGCTGCTGGTGCCACCAGTCCATGATCACGCCGCTCGACGGGTACAGCGTCGTATACCACAGGCCGCTTGTGTAGCGCTTCTGCGGGCGGTCGTGAGCACAGCAACGCGCGCACACGCGCAGCAACAGCGCAGGCCGCACCGAATGGACCGTGAAGATCTCGTCGCGGATCGTGTCGCCGACAATCTTGGACACGCCATCATCCGGCGGCGCGGTGCGCGTCCATGCGTACGGGCGCAGCACAAGCTGGCCGTAGCTGCGACGGACGTGTTGGCGTGTGGGGCAATAAACGCAAGGGCCACGCGCCTGTGCAAGTCCACCGCGGCGACGATGTTGGGCTGCGCGAGGAAGTACGCGTTGAGTGCCTGGGTCTCGGGCTCGCTGCGGCGCAAGGAGGGCCATGAGACACAACACGCGCGCCACCCACACGCGCGCGCGCACCTGGCGGGCGACGGGCCGCGGTACGTGTCGGACGAGGGCGTGCCAGACGAGCCCTCGCCTGTGCGCGCGCACTTGAGCAACCTCGCACCCTTCCTTACCCACCGCCCGCGCGCACCGCCCCAGTTGTCGTCGGCGTTGCGGTTCAGGTCCACGCCGTAGCTGCCGCCGTTGTTGCGGCGGTTCTTGCGCCACAGGCGGTCGTTGGTCCACGTGAAGCTGTGGCCGTCCGGGTTGACGATCGGCACGAAGATGAGCTCGGTCGTGTCGAGCAGGGCCGTGATGCGCGGGTCGACGCCGTACGTCGTCACGACCTGGTTGAAGAAGAACTGGAGCGACGCCGACGTGATCCACTCTGTGCACGCGTCAGCTCTCGCGCAACACATGGCACACGGGGCGCACCGCGGGCGTGGATGTTGGCCTCGAGCCAGACCTGTGGCTTGTTGGCGCCCACGGCCGACGTGACCCGCGCCACGGCAATGTCGCGGCCCTCCCACGTGCGGCCGACCGACGGCACGAACGTGACCAGGCGCGGGTACACCTGCGACAGGTTGCGATAGAACCCGACCAGCTCCTCTGTCGGGTGGTACTCCTCGAACCACTCGTCCAGCGCGAGCGGGCGGCGATGGGCCAGGCGCGCACGCTCGGCCGCCGCGTCGCGCGCCAGGTGCTCGTTCACCACCGCCACGCGCGCCGCCGCCACGCCCGACACGGCCTTCAGCAGCGCCGCGCGCGGGCCGCGCACGTGCACGTCTGCCCCCTTCGGGTGAGCGCTGTGCTGGGGGGGGTCACGCGACCAGACGCACCAAAGACATCGTCGCCGCCGTCCTCGCGCAGCGCGCGCCACACGTCGAAGCGCTCGTTCAGATCGCGCACCAGCGCACCCGGCGCGCCCGACACGCGCACGAGCACGTCGTCCGGCGACACGGCCGCCGCGAGCGAGGCCGCGAAGAGCAGGGCCACAGCCGCGAAGAGGAGACGCGTCATTGTACTTTGTTGGCGAAACAACAACTGCCGTGACCTTCCCGAAGCACTACGTAGTCGTGCTCGTGTTTGTTCCGGTCGGCCGACAGCGCGACCACGGGGTACCGTGCCGCCGCCGCGTTTATCCCGCGCCCTTCACCCCCCCACCATCGCCCCGCAAGCGCACCATTCGCACCCGCATCTGTGTCTGTGTGATCGCAATGCCATGATGGCCTCCGGTCCTTCCAAACCGTTCCGCACTTTTCCGAGGCCACCCGTGCCCGAGCGAGCTCGTCCCGCCGCGCAGCATGCTCTCCGCCCTCCGCGCCTCGGCCGTGCGCCGCGCCGCCCTCGCGGTACGTGGCGTACCCGTCCCCGTGGAGAATCTTGCTCGCTTGCGCGCGCACGGCGTCGGTCGCGCGCGCGGCACACACGACGGCCCTTTTTTTTTTTCCCTCTTCCCTCGCGGCGCACACCATGTGCTCACACGGGGGACAGGCCGTCGCCCCGCGCGCCGCCGCCGCCGCCGTGCTGCCCGTGACGCGCAAGTTCACGACGGGCTCGGCCGCGACGCAGGCGCAGGCCGGTACGTTGACCCGCGCGCGCCGCGCCGCGCGTCGACCGTTCTCTCACGTGGGCGGCAGGCGCGCCGACGACGTCCGAGGTTTCGTCGATCCTCGAGGACCGCATCCTCAACCTCAGCTCCGAGGCCAACATCGAGGAGACGGGCCGCGTGCTGTCGGTCGGTGACGGCATCGCGCGTGTCTACGGCCTCAAGAACGTCCAGGCCGAGGAGATGGTTGAGTTCTCGTCGGGCATCCGCGTGCGTCTGCGCGTGCCCCGTTCGCTTGCCTGGCTGGGCCTCACCGTGCCGGCCGTGCAGGGCATGGCGCTCAACCTTGAGCCGGACAACGTCGGTGTGGTGATCTTCGGCAACGACACACTCATCCGCGAGGGCGACACGGTCAAGGTACGCAGTATGCCGCTGCCGCCGCCGATCGCTCACGCGCGAAAACAGCGCACGGGCGCCATCGTCGACGTGCCCGTCGGCCCGGGCCTGCTTGGCCGCGTCGTGGACGCGCTCGGCAACCCCATCGACGGCAAGGTGCGCATTTATTTCCCCCCTCTCGGCGCGCGCTGACTGGCGAGGGATCGCAGGGCCCGATCGCCGCCGAGAAGCGCACGCGTGTGCAGGTCAAGGCGCCCGGCATCATCCCGCGCCAGTCGGTCAAGGAGCCCATGCAGACGGGCCTCAAGGCCATCGACTCAATGGTCCCCATCGGCCGCGGCCAGCGCGAGGTGCGCCTCGGCACACCGTCGCGCATCGTCGCAGGCGGCCTGACTGACCCCGCGCGCGCGCGCGCGCGCCGCAGCTCATCATCGGCGACCGTCAGACCGGCAAGACGGCCATCGCGCTCGACACGATCCTCAACCAGCGCAAGATCAACGAGTCGACCGAGGACAAGAAGAAGCTGTTCTGCGTCTACGTCGCCATTGGCCAGAAGCGCTCGACCGTCGCGCAGTTTGTGCAGACGCTGCAGGAGTACGACGCGCTCAAGTACACGATCGTCGTCGCCGCCACGGCGTCGGAGGCCGCGCCGCTGCAGGTGCACACGCGCCCGGGTGCGCGGTCGTGCGCTGACGCCGCACCCGCCGCAGTACCTCGCGCCGTACGCCGGCGCCGCCATGGGCGAGTACTTCCGCGACAACGGCATGCACTCGCTCATCATCTACGACGATCTGTCCAAGCAGGCCGTCGCCTACCGCCAGATGTCGCTGCTTCTGCGCCGTGCGTACCGCCCCGCTGGGCTCGTGGTGACTGGGCTGGTGGTGGTGCGGCGGCGCTTTTGCGCGCCCTCTCTCCTCGCGCGTCAGAAGAAGTTATGTTCGCGTTCTCGTGCGGATCACCGCCGTCGCACGGGAATCTAGAGGCCTGACAAGAGCAAAAGAGCATTTTCGCTCACTTTCCTTGAGCACCTTATCTGAGGCTCTCTTTCTGGGGGTCGCATGACGAGAACGGAATCACGGCAAAGACATTAACCACCACGCCCACCCCTCCTCAGGCCCGCCCGGTCGCGAGGCCTACCCCGGCGACGTCTTCTACCTGCACTCGCGTCTGCTCGAGCGCGCCGCCAAGCTCCACCCCAACTTCAAGGGCGGCTCGATGACGGCCCTGCCCGTCATCGAGACCCAGGCCGGCGACGTCTCGGCCTACATCCCCACGAACGTGATCTCGATCACGGACGGCCAGATCTTCCTTGAGGCCGATCTGTTCTTCAAGGTGCGCCGGCGCTCACTCCCGCGTCGCGCACGCGCCTCACACCGCCGCGCAGGGTGTCCGGCCGGCCATCAACGTCGGTCTCTCAGTGTCGCGCGTCGGCTCGGCCGCCCAGACCCGCTCGATGAAGCAGGTCGCCGCCTCGCTCAAGCTCGAGCTCGCCCAGTACCGCGAGGTCGCCGCCTTTGCCCAGTTTGGCTCGGACCTCGACGCCGCGACGCAGTACCTGCTCAACCGCGGCTCGCGCCTGACTGAGGTGCGGCGTCGCGTTTGTGCGTGTTGCCATGCTCACCCTCGACCGCGCGCGCCACGCACAGCTGCTGAAGCAGCCGCAGTACAAGCCGCTGCCGAACGAGCACATCGTCGCAATCCTGTACTGCGGCGTGCGCGGCTACCTGGACAAGCTCGAGCAGAACCGCATCCTCGACTTTGAGGCGCAGCTGCTGCCGTACCTGATGAACAACCACGCCGATGTGCTCGAGAGCATCCGCAAGGAGGAGAAGATCACGGACGACACGGACAAGAAGCTGAAGGAGATCATCCCCAAGTTCCTCACCCAGTTCACGGCCACGGCCTAGACGGACAGCGACGCGCGCGGCGCCCGCGCGGGGGTGGGTGAGACCTCACGGGGATGTTTGTGTTTGTGTGTGTGTGTGCGACGGTCGTGCGTTGAACAGTGGCGAGGGTGAACGGGTGCGTGGCGGCGGCACGGTTCAGGGCGTCACAGCTTTGAGCACCTCACGCGCACGCAGAGACCGCAGCATCCAGAGAGCGCAGACGCCGTCCCGAGCAGCGGCACCGACTTGTACCGCTCTTGCTCTTCTCGCCATCGTCGTAAAAGCCCTGTTGGCTCAGCTGGCAGAGCGTCGGTCTCGTACGAAAAATGCGACCTCCTTCAGGGCTTAATAGCCTTGGCTAACCGAAGGTCATGTGTTCAATTCACATACAGGGCAGGACGACTTTTTTTTTTCCCCTCTGCCGCGTTATGCCGGAGGCGCGGGAGCTGCGCGTGCTTCGCGTGAGCCAGGTCGACGCGACCGAGCTGGACGGGCAGCTCGTGTCGATGCTGCGCGCGTCGGTGCGCGGCGTGCTCGAGCTCGTCGCGGTGCGCGCGCATTCGCCGTCGCTCTCACGTGTGCGCGTGTGCTGACGCTGCGGCAGCCCGCGGTCGCGGACGGGTACGAGCCCGAGACGACGCTGGTGCTGCAGCTGGCGATGTTTGTGCTGTCGCTGTGGGGCCGCGCCGATGCGACGTACGGCCTGCAGCTGCTGGGGCTGCGGTACCGCGACGAGCGGCGGTCGAGCGCGGTGAAGGGTGTGCGCGTGCAGGATGCGTGCCTGCGCACGTGAGGCGGCTGAGAGCGCGAGGCGCGCGCAGACGTGGCGCCGTCGCGCGGGCAAAAGCTGCTGTGGGCGGTGCTGCACGTGGTGGTGCCGTACGCGCTCGGGCGGCTGAACGGGCGGCTGGTGCGGGCGATGGACGCGGAGGCCGAGGCGGCCGAGGGCGGTGGCGGGTGGCGGCAGCGCGTTTGGACGGCGCTGCAGCGGTTGGAGGCGGCGTACGGCGTGGTCGTGCTCGTCAACTTTCTCGTGTTTCTGCACGACGGGCGGTACCGCTCGCCGGCCGACCGGCTGCTGCGGATGCGGCTCGTCTACGCGCGGCGGCATCTCAGCCGGCAGATCAGCTACGAGTTCCAGAACCGCCAGATGGTCTGGCACGGCTTCACGGTGCGTTTGATCGCGCGGTTTGCGCTGCTCGCTCTCGCTGCCAATGCGCACGCCGCACGCGCGCTCACACCCCGCAAACGACGCCGACGCAGGAGTTCCTGATGTTTGTGCTTCCTTTGATCAACGTGCAGGCCCTGCAGACGGCCGCGTCGCAGCAGATATCCCTTTGGACCGCCGCCGCGACGGGCCTCCTCCAGGTGCGCGCGGGTCCACGCCACGGCCACGCACGCGCGCGCGCGCGCCTCACCCCCGCGCACGTGCTGAAAGGGCAAAACGGAGGCGGCGGGCGGCGCGGCCGAGGCGGACGGTGATCTTCCCGCAGGACCTGCCGACGCGTGTCCCATCTGCGGGGCGCAGCCCGTGGGCCTGCCGCACGCCGCGTTGTGCGGGCACGCGTTCTGCTACACGTGCATCGCGCCGCAGCTGCTGGCGCGGGGGCGCGGGCGGGCGCCGGTGGCGTGCCGCGTGTGCGGGGCGGCGATTGAGCAGGTCGAGCGCGTGTGCCGCGCGTGAGACCGGCCGAGATCGGGCCAAGAGAGCGAAGCGAGCAAGAGAGAGAGAGAGAGGAGGCGTGTAGACTTTCTGCACACGAGATCGGGGCGTGCGACCTGAGACGCGCCTGCGACACAAGCCCGTGGGAACGGCCGCCTCCTAAAGCCGCCGCGCGCGCCGGCGGCGGCGGCCCCCCCGCGCCCCCGCTCGGCGCCCGGCCCCGCCATATAGGCCGCGGGGACCGCTGAATCCGCATCACCCGCCTGCGCCACGTCGCGCCGGTCGCGTTCCTCGCCAACAGCCCGCCCTCGCTCCCCTCCCCTCCATGTCTTTCGCCAGCAGCCGCGGCGGCGACGTCGCTGCGGGCGCGCGCCCCGCCGCGCTCGACCTGCGGCGCGGCCTGGACGGCTTCAGCCTGTTTGGCGTGGACAGCAACGAGGTCAGCATCACCCCAAACAAGCTGCTTGGCCTGGCCTACAACGGCGGCGGCGGCTGCAGCGGCCTCAACAGCGTCGTGACGAGCGCGGGCGGCACGCTGCCGGGCGGCGGCGGCGGCGGCGGCAGCAGCAGCAACGGCGAGGCCTACATGCTCAACGTCGACAACCAGACGTTCCTGGTCACCGTCAACGTCACCAGCGCGGACGAGGCCGCGGCGGCGCGCGAGCAGCACGAGGCCGAGCAGCAGCAGCAGCAGCAGCAGCAGCAGCAGCAGCAGCAGTTGACGCCGACCGAGGAGGCCCTGAACCGGTCGCTGGACCTCGTGCGCCTGCAGTCGCCCACGCAGCCGCACGAGCCGCACCACACGCATCGGCACCAGCACAGCCACCACGACCACGACCGCCGCGGCCACCTCGCCGCGCACCAGCACCAGCACCAGCAGCACCAACACCAGCAGCACCAACACCAGCAGCACTACCAGCAGCAGCAGCACCACCAGCAGCAGCAGCGCGCCTTTGCCCAGACGCCCGCGTGGCACCAGCAGCTGCAGGATGCCGAGCACGCGGCCAGCGGCAGCATCGGCGAGGAGGGCCAGAGCGTCGACGGGTTCGCGGCGTCGCCGCCGCAGGCCGTCAAGCTCGAGCACCACCACCTTCACCAGGGCACGTACGTCGGCGTGGACGACCTCATGATCCCCTCGCCGCTCGACGACTCGGCCGTGCTCTCGCCCACGGACGGTCTCAGCGCGTACGGCGGCCTCGACGGCGGCGGCGCGATCGGCACGGGCGAGAAGACCGGCCCGCAGCTCAAGCGCCAGGAGCGCAACCGCATCGCCGCGCGCCGCAGCCGCGAGAAGAAGAAGGAGTACGTGATCGAGCTCGAGCACAAGGTCAAGATCCTCACCGTGCGCAACAAGGAGGTCACGCGCGAGCTCAAGCGCCTGCGCCGCGAGATGGCCGACGCGCGCCTGCACCGCGAGCGCGACTACGCCGGCGCCTCGGCCGCCGCGATGATGGACTACGCCACCATGCTCTCCGGCCCGCCGTCCAACTCGACCTCGCCCACCACCGCCAACGGCAGGGGGCACCTCGCCGGGCCCGTGCACGGCACCGCAGGCCTCGCGTCTCCGGTGTTTTCGTCTGGCTCGCGCCCGTGAACAGTGAACAGCGCCTGCCCCTCTGGCTTGTCTGTACAACTCGCTCTCAGCCCATTGTGAATGCCTCACGCACGGGCTCGGCCAGCTCGACCAGGGTGGGCTCGGGCACGAAGATGTCGCTGAGCGCGCGGGCCACGTGGAAGAAGATGCGCATAAACTCGATCGGGTCGCCCTGTGTGGGCGCGCGTCAGCGTGCTGGCTGCGCGGTCCGCAGTCGCAACGCACGCGCTTGCGCCGGAACACGACGAGGCAGATGTGCGTGCCCTGCGCTTTGAACGCGTCGACCGAGATCATGCCCACGACGGGGCACTTGCGCTTGTCGCTCGTGCTGATGTTGATCTGCGCGCGTCGTGTTGCGGTTGGTGGCGTGCTTGCGAGCGGTGCGCATGCGTGCGCGAGCGGTGCGTGCGTGCGTTCCACCCAGCCATGACCTGCCCAAACGCATGAAGCCAAGCCACGCCAAGCACACCAGCCCAACCGCACCAGCCCAACCGCAACAAGCCACGCCAGCTGAGTGGGTACCTTGGAGGTGCTCATGTGCGTCTCGTGGGCGTACTGCGCGCTCTCAAGCACGTCCGAGATGCGCTTGACGACGGCAAACTTGGGGCTGCTGACGTAGAACCGCTTGAGCTTGACCGCGAGCTCGCCCATGTTGGACGGCGCGCTCGTGCGTTGCGACGCCACAAACGAGCCCGACGCCACAAACGAGCTCGACGCCATGAACGACCCCGCGACCGCGTGCGGCGTCGGCTGCGAGAACGACGTGATGCGCTGGTGCGCCGCGGCGTCGATCAAGAACGGGTTGCCGACCGTGTGCTGCGAGCAGCCCTCGACCAGGCGCCTGCCACACACACACACACACACACGCTCAACGTCAGCGCCCGCAACGCGAACGCGCGCACAGAGCACGCACTGGTACGGCCGCGCCAGCCCGAGCGCAACCTTCTCGATGAGCTGCGTCGCCGCCTGCGTCTCCCGCCGCTCGACTGCGCGCGGCGTACTCAGACCCGGACAAACCTTCGCGCACGCACGCGCGCGCACCAGCGGCCAGCAGCGCGTCGTGTCTGCACGCCGGCGAGCGGTCAGCACCAGCCAGCGAAAGCGCGTGTGCACGTACGCGCTGAACCACGGATCGGCCTCGACGTCCACGATCGTGTACCGCTCGGACGGGTCGACCGTGAGCAGGCCCCGGAGCAGTGCTGCGTGCATCACGTGCCGTCAGCAGCAGCAGCGCACAGAACCCGGCGCACGACGCACGCAGGATCTGTGGGTGGTCGGTCCACGGCTGGTACAGCAGCAGCGAGCCGTCGAGGTACATCCGAAACTCCTGGCTGTGCTCGGTGGCCTCGTCCCACGGCGTATCTAGGCCGTGTGTGTGCTCAGCCGCACTGCAGCGCACTCACGCACGCGCGCGACGCACTGCCCGCGAGCAGCACGTAGAGGATGATCCCGCACGACCACAGGTCGACCGGCTGCGCGATGTACGGCGGCCGTCGCAGCTGAGGTCGTCGCGCGCGCGCAACACGTCAGACGCACGTACGCGCACACACACACACACACACGCACGACCGCGCGCACCTCGGGCGCGATGTACGGCGCCGAGCCCACTAAGTCCGTCAGCGCCTTCTCCTGGTTCTTGAAGCGGAAGACGGACGCGCAGCCAAAGTCGGCGATCTGCAGAGACCCTGTCTCGCTGGTCAGCCGCCCCACGCACACCGCCAGCCGCACGCACGCACCGTACTCGTCCAGGAGGATGTTTTCGGGTTTCAGGTCGCGGTGGCACACGCCTTTCGAGTGCAGGTACTTCTGCGAGCGAGGGCAGCGTCGGCGTTTGCCTGAGGACGGGGTGCGGTGTGCGTGCGCGCGTGCGTGCGAAAGCCGCAGTCCCCGCCCCGCAGACCAACCACAAGCACACCCACGCACACACCACATCCACGACAACCAGCCGCCCACGGAAACCACAGACCCACTCGCCCACGCACAGCACCGCCCTCCCAACACGCACCACGGCACTGATGAGCTGGCGAAAGTAAAAGTGGGCGAGCTCGGGCGCGACGCCGTGGTCGGGCTCGACCTTGTCAAAGAGCTCGCCGCCGGTCGAGTGCTCCATCACGATGTACGTGTTGTGCTCGTCGTCCAGGCTCTCGATGAACCGCACGATGTTGCGGTGCTTGAGCGCGCCGAGGATGTTGAGCTCCTTGCGCACGATCTGCTGCGTCCGCGGCGACCGCGGCAGGATCTTGATCGCCACATACGTCGACGTCTTGGTCGTCAGCGCCAGCTTGACCTTGCCGTACGCGCCCTGCCCGATCGTCTCCTGCCACGCGCCGGCCCGCTCAGCACAGCGCCACCTTCGCGCGTGCCACGGACCTTGAGCAGATACTTGCCGCCGACGGGCTTGTTGAACAGCGTGCGCGAGGGCGAGCCGAGCATCGTCGGGTTCTGCGCACGCGACGTCAGGAGCCGCAGCCGCAGCCGCAGCCGCGGTCACGGCCCGTCGCGCACCGGCGCGTCGCTCGCGCGCAGCGGCGACAGCATCGTAACGGCAGCGCGAAACAAAGTATGACACGCGGCCACGTCTGTTTTGCACCGCTGAAGCATTGCCAAAGCATGGCCGCGCTCGAGGCTGTGCACGCGACCGGCGAGGGCGCGTGGACCGCGCGCCTGCCGGCCGAGGTGCGCGAGCTGGCCGCGCGCAAGCAGCTGGGCGCGCCCGTCATCAGCGTGTACCACCTGTCCAAGAGTGCGCGCACGCGAACGGCGCACGCGCCACACGCGCGAACCCGGGCTGACGTGTCCACAGCCTACAAGATCGCCGGACGCGACGACTCGGTGCGGGCGCTGAGCGACATCCACCTCGCGCCCGACTCGGAGTTCTACCCCATCCGCCGGTGCGTGGCACGCGCGCGAGCGTGTCGCTCCGGGTGCCGACGCGTGCGTTTAACAGCGGCGAGTTTGTGATGCTGCGCGGGCCGTCGGGCGGCGGCAAGACGAGCCTGCTCAACGTGCTCGGCACCATCGACCGCGCCACGACCGGCAAGGCACGTACACCCTCCCCACGCGCACTCGCGTCCGTCGTGCTCACCGAGCGCACGCGCAGGTCGAGCTGCTCGGCGAGGTCGTTGACGACAACTCGACCGACGCGTACCTCGCTGACCTGCGCCTGCGACGGATAGGCACGTGTGCGCCGGCATGGCTCAGACACTTGACGCGTGCGGCGCTCCACCCAGGCTTCGTCTTCCAGACGTTCAACCTGCTCGCCAACCTGTCCGCGTACGAGAACGTCGAGCTGCCGATGACGATCCTGGGCAAGCTCAGCGCGAGCGAGCGCAAGAAGCGCACGCTCGAGCTGCTGCGCCGTGCGTGCGTTGTCTGCACGTAGAGCCAGTGCTGACTAGCTCCGCGCCTAGTCGTCGGCCTGCGCGACCGCGTCGAGCACCTGGTGCGCGTCGCCTCGCTGGACCAACCGGTGCGCGACTGACGCACAAACGCGCGCGTAGCCGTCCGAATTGTCTGGCGGCGAGCAGCAGCGCGTGTACGCTGCACTCCCACGGTGACACGCGCGCCCGGCGCTGACGCGATGCGCACCGCAGCACAATTGCACGCGCGCTCGCAAATGAACCCGAGATCCTCCTGCTGGACGAGCCGACGGGCGATCTCGACACGCGCAACACGATCGACATCATGGACCTGCTGCTCAAGGCACGCGCGCCAACATCTGCGCTCCGACGGCCGATCGCTTACGCGCCACCCGTGCGCCAGATCAATCTCGAGCGCAAGACGACGTGCATGATGGTCACACACAACCCCGACATCGAGTGCTACGCCGACCGCTGCCTGTACCTCGAGGACGGGCGGCTGCGCTCGCAGGCGGTCAACCGGACGCAGATGCGCCTGCAGTACGACGACTACATCGGTGCGTGTCTGTGCGTCGCGCGCGTGCACGCTGACTTGCCTCGTCCGCCCGCAGCGTACCTGAACGCGCAGCAGAAGCAGGGCGACGAGTGACCGTGTGTGCACTGTGCAGTCTGTGGTTTTCGCGTGTGACCAAAGTGCAATGCTGCGATCTGCACACGAGGTTAGCGACCAACCGCCAATGCACGCGCACATCACCTCACGGCTGGACGCAGGCCAACCTGCGCACGTACCGCCGGTGGCTCGCGGACGACGCGAAGGCGCCGCGATGGGATGTCGTCGTGCTCACGGCGGGCGACGAGGCCCAGGCACGCGCCGCCCACGTTGCGCCCGGCGGCCAACCCCGCGCTGTAGGCGGCTGCGTACACGGCGCAGATCGAGGCGCGGCGGCGCACGCGGCGCATCCCGGCCGCGATCGAGTATGTCGTGCTCGCCGACCCGCCCGGGCCCAAGGTCGGCAACGGCGGGTGCACGCTGCTTACGCTGCAGCATCTCGTGCGCACGCGCGACGCGACGTCGCTCGACAACGGTGCCGTGCCGCGCCGACGCCATCCGCCCCATCTGACTCAGCGTGGGCGCTCCCCCCAGCGCGCATCCTGCTCGTACTCGCCGGCGGCTTCAGCAAGCGCCTGCCGCACGTCAGCGCCGTCGGCAAGATCTTCACGACGCTGCCGCTCGGTGCGCGCAACGGCACACAACGCGCGCGCGCACAAGCTCAGCCCCATGCCAGCGATCAGCGACGACGGGCCCGCCGACATGCTCGAGCTCAAGCTGGTCATGTACGCGCGCTTCCCGGCACGCATGCGCCCCGGGGTGCGCGCTCGCCGTGTGCATCTTGCCGCCTGCGCTCACACGCGCGCGCAGAGCGTCTTTGTGACCTGCGCCGACGACATCGAGCTGTTCCACGTCGCCGGTTTGGCTGCACGCCGCCGTCCGTGTGCGAGCGCTGACCGTGCCGGCAGACTTTGACCGGCTCGACCTGGACCGGCCGGGCTTTGTGGCGCTGGCGCACCCGAGCCCGCTGGCCATCGGTGCGCACGACGCGCGCGCACACACATTGTGCTCACGCCGACTCACAGGCGAGACGCACGGCGTGTTCTGCCTCGACACGGCCGAGGACGGCGTCGTGCCGGTCCGGCGCTTCCTGCACAAACCGCGCGCACAGGCGATGCACACACACGGCGCCGTGCTGCCCGACGGCCGCGTCTACACCGACAGCGTCTTCTTCTTCGACCGCGCGACGGCGCACCGGCTCGTGCAGGTGCGAGCTGAGCCCGTGTTGCGCACCGCCGCCAGCTGATCGACACGGTCGCAGATCGCCGAGACGCTCGGTCCGCTGCGCGACGAGATCGACGCCTACGGCGACCTTCTGCAGGCGCTCGGGCGCGACACTGACGACGGCTACGCGACCGACGCCGTGCGCCGCGAGCTCTTCGCGCAGCTGCACGGGACGCCGCTGCACGCGCTCGTGCTCAACACGTCCAAGTGAGCGCACCCTCTCACCCGTCGCACAAGCGTGCTCACCGTCACGCCGCCGCGGCAGGTTCTACCACCTTGGCACAGTCGACGAGTACCTGCACCACCTGTGCAACGACGACGTCTTCGCCGCCGAACTCGGGCTGCAGCGGCTTGTGCCGGCCGTGTCGCCCGCGCCGGCGTGCGAGCGCGTGGCGGCGATGGCGTGCACGTTTGCGAACGCGGCGTCAGTGCAGATCGGCGCTCGGACGGTGCTCGAGCGTTGCTCGGTCGGCGCGCACTGCCGCATCGGCGCCGAGTGCGTCATCAGCGACGTCGAGCTCGCGCCGCACGCCGTCATCCCGCCGCGCACGCTGCTCTTCGTGCTGCACACGCGCCACCACGGCTTCGCGCCCGTCACGCTCGCGATCGACGACGACCTTAAGGGCCCCGTCGACGCGCCCACGGCGACGATCGGACCGGCGCGCCTGCGCTGCACCGCCAGATCGCGCTGGGACGCGCCCGTGTTCCCGTCCGGCTTTGCAACGCGCGCCGAGGCGTCCGCCGCCGGCGTAGCCCTCGCGGTCGGCGTGCTGCCCGCCGATCGCCCGCGCCTGTCCCTCGCCGACCTTCTCAAGCTGTGTTGTTGATGTGTGTGTTTGCTTGCTGCGCGACACTGCGGAGAAAGACTTTTGCGCGCGCGCCTCGACCTCGTTGCCGCGCTGCAAGACGCCGTGTGCGGGCTGACGCGCAACCAGCACTGCACAGACCATGCGCGCGCAGCTGCTCAACCCCGCAGGCGGCGTGCCCTTCTGCGACTGGTGCGCGCCGCCCTTGCGCGCGCGCACACCCGCGACCCCCAACGCGCGCCCCCCGCCCCCACAGGCGCGTCACGGTCGTCGGCTGCGTCGACGGCGACTGGTGCGTGCCGCCGCCGTGCCGCACGCAGCCTGAAACGCCGCGTCGCGCCTGCGTCGCGTCCGCGTCGCAGGTTCCGCACCGTCTGGCTCGTCGGCGCCAGCCTCGCCATCGCCACCGTGGTGCTGCTCGCGCCGGGCCTGGTCGACCGCATGAGCACTGTGCGCTGCCGCCTTGCACTGCGCCGCACTGGTGCTGACCGCCCCGCCAGACCGGCGCGCGCTTCTTCAACAGCAAAGGGCAGCCGAACGGGATTGAGGTCGCGTCGCTGCAGCTCATCTTCGGCTCGGCGTGTGCGTGCCGCCGCCCAGACGCGCGCCTAGCCGCCGCCAACACGCGCGCCGCGCGCAGTCTTCGCCGTGCACGCCTTCCTCGTCGCCTTTGACGCGTACACGTCGCACGTCCAGCGCGAGGTCATGTTCATCCTGCCGTACACGCTCTACTTCCTTGCCTTTGTTACGTTCATCCACGCGTCCTTCCGCGCCCTGCCCGGCGACGGCGAGCTGCTCGCGACCGACGAGCACGAGGCGTTCTGGATGCGGCGGCCCGGTACGCGCACGGCGCATCGCACCGCCTGCGCCGCCGCTCACGCCTCGTGATCGACCAAGGCTCGATCCAGCTGCACGTGCGTCTGTGGATCGTTAGCATGGCGCTCGTGCCCGCCTTTTTCCTCGCCATGGCCGCCGCCATCGGCGCCGCGCACGACCGCGGCATGTCCGACACCGAGACGAGCCTGTACCTGGCGCTGTACAACTGCGTCGGTGAGTGCGCGCACCCACCGCTGCGCTCGGCGTCTGACAGCCCGCCACCATCGCCGCCAGCGATCAGCATGCTCGCGCTGTTCCTCAGCCAGGTCTGGGCCGGCGCGGGCCTCGTGCGCATCATCCGCAAGAAGGTCATCGTCAAGCACCTGCCGACCAACGTGCGCCGCCGCACGTGCCGCTCGCCGACGAAACGCTGACCTTGCTCGCGCCACACGCAGAACCGCATGATGCTCCTCATCGTCCGCACACGCCCGCACACCGCCGCCCGTTCCGCTCATGCGCACGCCTCGCAGATCAACATCAACCTGCTCTGGCTCCCGCTCTCCATGATCGCCTTTGCCCTCTTCGTCTTCCTCAGCGCCGACTACTATGACTTTTACAGCAACGTCCCTGGCGCCAAGACGCTGTCGGTGCTCGAGCTCGTCACGCCGTCTTCGCTCGGTGCGCGCGCTTTACGCTCGCTCAGTGCCTGTCGCTCACGCGAGCGCGCCGCAGGCGTCTTCGTCAGCGCCTTGTACTGGGTCCTGTGCGTGCCTGCCGCTTGGTGCACCCCACCGCGCCCACTGACGAGCATCCCAGACGCTTCTACGGCGCCCTGCGCGTGCACACGTCCGGCGTCAGCGGCACCGACGACAAGAACACGACCTCGCAGCCCAAGTGCGTGTGCACTACCACCATGCGCGCCCGTGCTCAAAGCGCGCGTTGCAGGTCGTCTTTCGCGGGCGTCGGCCTCGCGTCCACAGACAACGCCCACGGCCAGTCGCTCGAGCTGTCTGTCGTCGACCACGCCGATGAGGCCTAAGTGTACAATCGTAACTTTGCTTAGTTTGGGCCTCACACGGTCTGCGCGCGTGCCGCGCATGAGCCGTCCCTGCCGCTCGCCACGCACGCACGTGTGCCACGCACCAGCGCGTCTAGCGCCACCCGCGTGTCGTACCCGCCTTGCTGAACCAGCCCGGCGCGGCCTCGGAGAGCCAGCTGCCCTCGATCACGCTCACGCAGCGCACGTACGGCCTCGTCGTCATGACCTGCGCACGTGCGCCGTGCATGAGCCGTCATTGCCGCCCTCAGGCACGCGCGCCCGCACCAGCTCGTCAAACACGATGATGCCCGGCTTGCCGCGCGCCAGCACCGACGCCGGGTGGATATGCGCCGTCTGCGCGCCGCGGCGTCAGCCAAGCAGAGCACGCGCGCGGACGGCGCACCTCCTGCGTGTCGACGACCTTGTACGCGCCGTCGCTCTGGCGCATGGCCGTGTTGCGGAAGAAGCCCGTCAGCAGGCACTTGAGCAGGCGATCGCGGTCATCGCCGCACGACACCAAGCTGATGCCGTGCCGCGCGCAAAAGCCGACGAGCTGCTCGCGCACTTTCTGCGAGCGGGTAAGCGGGGGTCACACAGGCGCACGCACGCGGGCCGCACGCACCATGACCTCCTTCATCGCGCGCGCGTTGACGTAGTTGGCGCGGCACCACGACCCGTCGCGCCGCGCCTCCAGGTACGCGCGCATCACGTTGAGCAGCGTCCAATGGTCGCCTGTGCCAGGCCATCAGCACAAACCGCGCGCGTGACACGCCGCGCACACCAAGGCTGCTGCTGAACCGCCGCTTGACGCCCTCGGCGCGCTCGCGGTCGTCGCGCGGCGAGTAGAACACGGTGTCGACGCTCAGCAGCGCGATCAGAGACACCATCTCCTCCGAGCACTGCAGCGTCTGCAACCCTCCGTCAGCGCGGCCGCGCCCGCCCGTCCGTGCGCACCTTCGACGCCAGCAGCGCCTTGGCGTACCGCGGCTCGATCGGAAAGTCGGCCATCGCGGTCCCTGTCGATGCGTCAGCTGGTGCACGGCGAGCGCCTGTCTTGCGCACACCGAGCGCCGTGAGCGCGCCGTCCGTGTCCATCGCCCCGAGCGCGAGCAGGTCCTCGATTGCTTTGATCACTGGGCGCAACCGGCTCAGCGCTCGCCTTCTGGCACACTTGGTGCGCAGCGCACCAGACTCGCGCGGCGGCGGGTCGAGGTAGTCAAACTTGAGCACGTCGTCGACCTGAAGCGCACGTGTCAGCTGCGCCGCGCCAGGCAGCCGCACGCCCGACGCGCCTTGTTGGCCTTGAGCATCAGCACCACCGACGCCAAGCTGCACCGCTGGATCTCTGCGCGCACGTGCCGCGTGTGCTCAGCACAGCCGCGCCGACCGTGCGTCCGCACACCCGGCACGGCCGTCTCCTGCAGCTCGTGGAACACGTGCTCGGTGTACAGTCGGAAGCAGTTGCCCGACGTCTGCGGTCTGTCAGCATGGCCCGTCGCACGGCAGCGCGCCGCACCTCGCGCCCGGCGCGCCCGCTGCGCTGCCGCGCGGCCGCCTTGCTGACCGGGTGCACCTGGAGCGACTCCATGCCCGTGCGCGGGTTGAACGTGCGCTCCTTGACGTGCCCGCAGTCGACGACGTGGCTGCGGTGCCGTGTCAACAGCGCTGCGGCCGTACACACGCGCACGCACACGATGCCGTTGATCGTCACCGACGTCTCGGCCACGTTGGTCGCCAGAATGACCTTGCGCATGCCCGGCGGCGTCGGCTCAAACACGCGCACCTGCAGCGACGGCGGCAGCGCCGCAAACAGCGGGCACACGATCATCTGCGCCGCGCGTCAGCCCCCCCCCCCCCCCCCCCCCCCCCCCCCCC